>VZUA01010930.1:20506-43768 GCA_013401035.1 Horornis vulcanius | reverse complement strand
GTTCTATTTTTCTGCAGACTTTGGGAGTTGCAGCATTTAAAATACATCGGGGAAAGAATGTTTGTGCTCCATCCTCAGTATTTGGAACACTTGTGTTTTTCTTGCTGAAGTTTGGTGCTAGTTCCATGGCAGCTTTCTGTGCAGCAGAGGTGTGGGTGCTTCTGTGGGCAGGGGGAGCAGCAGCAGCAGCAGTGCTCTGTGCTGGAGCCTGGGCGTTCCCAGCACAGCCCTAACCCTGCCCTTCTCTTTGCAGCCGAGTTCTCATTTCCACAGACGTGTGGGCTCGGGGCCTGGATGTGCCCCAGGTGTCGCTGATCATTAACTACGACCTGCCCAACAACAGAGAGCTCTACATACACAGGTAGGCCGGGGCTTCCCGGGGCGCTGGGGCCGGGGGAGCTCCTCCTTCCCGCAGTGCCTCCATGCCCTCTTCCCTCGGCAGAATCGGCCGCTCGGGCAGGTACGGCCGGAAAGGCGTGGCCATCAACTTCGTGAAGAACGACGACATCCGCATCCTGCGGGACATCGAGCAGTACTACTCCACCCAGATCGACGAGATGCCCATGAACGGTGCGTGCTGCCCGCGCCCTCTGCTGGGAGAGCCCCGCACTGCCGGGCCGCCCCGATGGGCTGCGTGCGGCTCTCCACACTCAGTTCATGCTTCTAATCCTTTCCTTTTCTCTCCTTTCAGTTGCTGATCTTATCTGAACGTCCGTGGTTAGCAGGAAGTTGTACTGTTTGGTACCCTCCATAACTCTGTTTTGGACCCACATCCTTTTATCGTATTTTTGGTCATATGTTCTTGAGTTAAGCTGCACTTGGGAACTTGTGTAAATATTGTCTGTACTCCCATCCATGTTTTTCAATAAAAAAGGAAGTTTGACCATAACCTGTGCTAAATTACTTTAACCCAGCATAGTAACAGGCTGGGAATTTTGAGATACTGCCATAATTGGCTAGCATAATGAAACAAAACATTGGACACTCCCCATATCTGGGTTCAGAATATACAGGGCTTCCTGTTCTCTACCCTTTCATTTATTGTTATGCCACACCACCTGATGTACTTCTAGTTTCCTTAACCTTTAAGGGTCAGACATCTACAGGAAAAATCTGTGGCCTGGCCCTAGCCTGCTGTAGGAAAATTGAGTTACGAGATAGCCAGAAATTTCCCGCTGTTACATCTTTGTGGAGCCAGAAATCACCACACACAGAACTCCAGAGGAGGATTTCCCATCCCAAGGAACTGAGGCACACACTTCTGAACAGCAAGTATCCTGTCTTGTCACCTTCTCCACCTCTTCCTGCTGCTGTACCTGGTTACATCTGCCCTGTCCCCTCTGCTCCTGTGTCTCTCTCTGGAATGATGATGTACTTTGCCAGTTCTAGGATCTCCCATGTTTCCTACCTCACTCTGCTGTGTCCCTATGAGGCAGGAGTTGGCCAGAAGTCAGTCACCATCTTCCGCTCTGTGCTTTTCCTGCTGAATTCTGCTCTTGGCATGCTCAGGGAGGACAGGGGAAGCAAGGGCTGAACACACCAGGGTTTGCACAGAATCAGCTCTCAGAACTCCTGAGTAGCAGCAGAGTAGCCCAGGGTAGCAAAAGCAGCTGTCACCTCCTTTACAGCCATGTGAAACTCCTCAGCTCCCTGGGGAGCCACTCTGTGCACCAATCTGATGCTCTTAGCAGTGCACAGACAGCAGTGGGGAAGCACTAAGCCTGTTCCACCAGGAATACCCATTGTAAGGGGTTGCCCATGGAGGTGAGGCCACTACAGCTTCATGGCTGCATGTGGCAGCTCTGTGAGCCAGCATTCCCACTGGGCACAGGATGTGCTCAGCACTGGCACAGCACCAACCCCCTGCTCACCACCAAGGGCTCTTGGGGGCTCGATCCCTCCAGCACGGGGCAGGGAGGCTCAGCCCACCCAGTGTCCATCCTCGGCACCAGCAGCTGGGCATGGCCCACAGCTGCTGCTCCAGCCCACCCCTGCACGTCCCCTGTGCCTGCCCTCCCTCAGCAGCTGGCCCTTGCAGAGCCCCTCTGTGCACAGAGGGAGTCAGGTTAAAATGGAACCCACACCCTCCCAATCAGCCTCGCCTAAACAGGTGTGTCCAGCCCTGGAACTGTTCCAACTGCCCCCAGGCCCCTCACCCCACGTGCTGCCTAAATCCAGCTGGCTGTTCAAGTGACACCACCTCACTCCAGACACGCAGCCCCGTGACCCCAGGTCTCATTCCAGTCCCTGGCACTTTGATCTCCGTGGCCACAGGAGGGAGTCCCCTCTTCCAGGAAAGGCTGAGATGGGGTTAACAGTCAACATGGCCAGAAAAGGACAAAGCAGGGACCTGCTGCCATGTAGCCACCCCCTTTTATCCCCTAAAACATCAGCTTCCCACACTTCATTAAGAGTCACCTTGACCCCTCCCTTTCCCTACCCGTGATCCCTCCCACAAGCTCGAGGGGAATTTTGCATTCACGCTGGAACTTCGTGGCACAGTGTTCAGGAACTCCCGCCACAAACCCTCAAGAAGAGTCCAGACAAAGCCTTGCACATGCCGGGAACAGTTCTGCTTTGCCATCTCTGCAGGGACAGCCTCAAACCTGACTCATCTTCCTGGAGACCACGAGCAGAAAGGGCAGGTAAGCCCCTGTGTGACATTTGAGTAGTAAGAGATTCATCACCAAAGCACTGGCTTGTTTGAATAACAGTATTTAATCTGTACAGGTTGAGATATCATAAAATGCGACATTCCTACCTCATCTTTAGCATCATTGCCCTGGAGCTGAGCCCTCAGCTGCAGAGGGCAGGTAACCACCACTCCCCAGCAGTTCTTTGCGGTGCAAAAGTCACAGTGCAATTGCTTTAGTCCTAGACAGATGATTTCCCTCGCTTAAGAGAGGGGAGATGTTAAAGCTCAAATGTTGATGAAAATTGTTACCATTTAGGAATGCAAAAACCCAGCTATTGCACACAGCCATTTCCAGCTGAAACTACAGCAGTTAATTACTCAGCTGCCCTGACACTCCACACAGCTGATACTGATTAAGCCAAGAATGAAAGTAAAGCCAGTAACAAGATTTCAGAGTGATACAATTGTTGGAGGGCAGAATCTGACAAGCAACTCCACAAGTCCAAAGCGTGCTTAAAGAACAGCAGGAGGTTTTCCTATACAGTGAGGGGGTATGAGCTGGACAGAGGTCACCTTCCAGAGACAAGCATGAGAGGAACATCGGCTTCAATAGAAAGCTATGAAGTACAATAGAACAAATCTGTTCATATAATTGTCAGGATAAGTATTTGACATAGTTTATGTAGTAGAATACAATACTTGAACATCTTTTAAAAATAAGCACGGATTTCATTTCATATATACACAACTGATTTTAATCATGTACTGAAAATAAATTACAGGAAATAACTTTAAAATGCAACAGAAGACAAGAGTTTCACAACAAACATTCCCATTGATTTTCCCAAGGGGGTGAGAGATTGCAGTGCTCAAGGCAGGTAAATATCACAAATATATCAAAAAACTTCAAATTGTTGATGCATTCACACATTTACATGAGCCACAAACATTCCTTTACAGGAACTGCACTTAGCTACCACAGAACCAGGTTTTGCCATAAACTACAAAACTTTGATACAAAATCGTATTTATATATTTATATTTCATATACATGCCCTATCTGTGATTTCTTAAAAAATAAAAACTAAACACACTGTACAGACAATCCTAACTCATTGCTTGGTAGCTGTAGGCAACATTTTTGGATGGAATTTCTTCCCCAGTAGAATTAATGGCAATATTATATACATGAAGGCTAAACTGCAGAAAAAGACAGCTCAGTTCCGATATGCACCTCCCTGGGGCCCAGGCCTGCGAGCTCAAGGCCAGGCAGGCTCTGTGCTGAGCCCCTGCCTCCCTGACAGCCCAGCTCTGCGTGAGGAACCAGCACATGCACTGTGGAACACGGGGACAAGGCAAGAAAGCGGGAGACGCGTTGGGATGGAGTGGCTGCTCCCAGGGCCGCGCACACCGGGGGAGAGCACAGCTGCTGCTGTGGGGCTGAGCACGATGACACTTCCCTGAAGTCAGCTCCTGCAGGGGACAGGCTCCCCCCGTAAGCCAGAGCCTGCACGGGCTCACAAGGCTGGGGAAGCTCCCCCTCCCTCCCCCAAACACGGGGCACCAGGACTGTGTAAAACTGAGCCCCTCCCTCCCACCCCAGCGGGCTCCATGGCACCGTTTGTCTGGGAAGCTGAGCGCTGACAAACTTAACTCTTCCCCGGTGATGGCAGCAATCTGTGAAGCCAATCACACTAAACTACTTCTACAGTTGATTGTAAACTTTGGTTTATTTTTATTTATTTTTTTTATTATTGAGTTCTCATGGTACAGCAAGCATGTCTAGGATGAGAGGGCAGAGTTGAAGAGGAGACGATGAACTGTCAGTCTGTCTTTAGTCTGGCATGCTGAGCCACCTGCTCGGTCAGGCCTGCTTTGATAGAGTTTTTTACAGACTGCCTCATATGATCCTCCATCAAATTATCACTCATGGGCTTCAACACCTGTGGAATGAGAAATGTGCAAAAGAAACAAGAAAATGAGGTAACCAAGGAAAATAAGATATAAAATCATATAAAGAGATGAGACTTGAAATCATGAAAAAAACTTAGAATGGTGAAGTCTGACACACAGTGGCATGAACTGAAAGAGAAATGAATTTTGCTGCTAGAGTAATGAGGTTAAAGCAGTCACATGCTATGGACACAAGTGATACCCCTCCTACACAGCAGTATTTCACTGAATTCAAACCACTTTACAGTTCCTAGAAGATGGATGTGCAATTCCATACCCCATATGCAGCATCAGTCTGGTATGGTTACAGCATTTATGCAGACCGGCCCAGACGGTCCAGCTTATTGTCCTATATGTGTAAGTGTGAACACTTCAGATACAGAAAGAAAGTTAAAAATACTGGCTAGTTTTTCTTCTTGTTATTGTTGGATGAGAGTCGCTGTCGCGGCACTGATGTGAGAGCACGACGAACCGTTCGGCGTCTAAGGACTTCAAACAGTTTGGAAAACACCTAAAACACGAATTCAGCTGTTAGGAAAAAAGGCTCTCACAACACAGCAGAAACTCAATCAAGATCAGAAAAAAAAAAAACAACCCTGATTGCCAGTAACTTCTCACCTTCCTGGGATTCCTCTGAAGCAAGGAGGGAAAAGAAAGGCAGAGATTGAGAAAAATCAACAGCAAGAATGAGTATTTCATCAGAGTGACTCAGACAGGACCTGCAGTGCTTTGCATATTACTGGTGATGTGCAGCTCTAACAGCAACACTGCTGAGGTCTTCTGGAGACCACCTTCCTCCAGCCCACAAATGGCAAGCTCCCACCAGCATAAGCCAAGTTCTCCCCCTTCCAGGAAAGGGAGCAGCCCAAGCAAGCCTTGTGTGCTTGGGGTATCGTGCAAAAGCAGCTCCAGTAGTACTGCAGAGCCTCAATTTTAATCACTAGTGAGTGGTGCTAACTCAAGATTTAGTGACCCATTCATTTATTGATGCTCATTTCCCTATTTTTAAAACTCCACTTTTTCTGCTCCATTGTAACTCAAAACCTGACTGGGACCCTCAGCAGGTTGCTCAGATAGGCCTAGTGTACCAGTGCCAAGGACACAAGAATTTCCCAGCTGTGGAAGCAAGCATCTGTGCAGAAAGCTCCAGGTAGTTATCTGCTCATGCCTCACAAGACATACTTTAATGTTACCCCAGATAAACTCAGTGAATCCTTTATTTCCAGAAACAACAGCAAGAAAGTGCTTCCCTTCTGCTGGCACTGGACAGAGCTAGTCAGAATGCTCCAAAAAGTACTGGTCAGGAATTCTCTACACTGGCCTTACTGGCACAGCTGTGTCAACCGAGTTCAGGCAGCAAAATCTCTATGCAGAAAGTTTTCTCCTCCAGCTCTGTTGTCCTTACACTCACATCTTTTCTTTCAGGAATTTGTTGAGTATTCCTTGCAAACAGCAGTTGCACCCACTGAAGCTGTCACAGACAGCCCAAGTCTCCCTGATGGAAGAAACCTGCTGTGTACCCTCTGGTAGCAGCTGCTGAAAGCCATCACCCAGCCAGTTCTCTTCAAGGACTAATCAATTCCTTCCTCTGAATAAGGAAAAAGAGTTTTGAAGAGCCCCTCCACTCTTTAGCATCAAAGCACTACTGAGTTACCCTCTGCACCTTCAGCAGCACTTCTCTGATAATATCCTAAGCTTACTGAACATTCCTTGTGTGCAGCATGTGTTCCTGAAGAGAGCAGTCACTGCTGAGCAGATGTTCCCTTTGGCAGCACTAGCATTCTCTATTAGGTCTAGACCAGCTTTTCCCTCTCAGCACTGAACAGAAACCGTTTGATACGTCTGCTCAAGACAGCAAGCTTTTGCAATAAAAACAGATACCAACCTGTTCCCATATAGCTTCAGCGATCTGATCAATGGCTGTTCCAACTTCTCTGAATTCCCCAGAGTACTTAACGTATGCCCAAGTACAAAACGATATAAGAGCCATCCCCAGCACGAGATTACACAGGGCAGCTATGGAGTTCATGCCAAGGAACCCAGTCAGTCCTGAGATTATGTACATGGCAAACATGACTGCAAATAGAGTGGCAGGGGTGCGAGCAGCATAAAAGATGTTTTTGCCATCGTTGTGCTTCACAAAGTTTGCATAGATCTCGTCGATTTCCACTTCCAGTTGCTCCTGGTAGCGCCGGCAGAACTCCTCCCCTCCCATCTTCTTGACGGAGCGGAACTGCCGGATGGCGCTCTCGCGGAAATCCTGGTGCTTCTGCTCCAGGTCCGACGGGGCAATGTAAGGCTTATCTCCCCCACACACCTGGGGGGCAAACAACAGCACAGTCACACCCTGAGCACCCCTGCCCCTCGCTGCCCTCCTGCCCTGCAGCCCCCCGGCTCTGGGAGCCCAGCCCCAACAGTGACACAGCCAGTGCTGGAGCCCTGGGCACTGAGAATTCCAGGCTCTCTCTGTGCTGACCCCCAAGCAAACCCTGCACTGACCTGAGCCCGTGGAAAAGGCTCCCAAAATTGANGGGTGGTTGGTTATTGGGTTAACAGTAAAAATAATTGAGGTGTCATTTCATAATTGGACAGTTTGTTCCTAAAAGGCCTTGTTTCCTAAAAGGCCTTGTAGAGAGATAGAGACAGAGCCATTTTTCACTTTGTTGGCTAGAACTCACAGCTTGTGAGACTGACAGAGATAAGAATTAATGAACATCTCAGTCCAAACACAAAATCCATCTCTCGAGCATTTAATCCCGGCTCTGACAGGAAAAGAAGATAAAGCCACAAGCCAAAGGTATTTTGGATCATGGCAGGGCAGGAGCCACACCTGTGCAGCCACACACAGACCCACAGCACAGGAGTGAACTCATACTTCCACTGTTCCCTTCAGGCAAGCCCAGGACAGGACAACAGCCACGTGCACAGCCCTGTTTTTTCCCAGAATGAAGTCCCCACATCCACCAAAACTCCCTGGAAAATGCCCACCAGTCTCATCCTTCAGAAGAGTTTTTTACATCACCCAGAGCATGTTTAACACCAGGAGCTACTGAGGGATCAAGAGGCCACCACACAAATAACTGCCACTGTTTTCTTACGCTCTGTGACACTGCACCTGTTGTTCCTTACGTTTCAGGTCATTAGGGGGACAGTATTTTGGTTATGCACACTCAGCAAAGGAGGGCTTTGGTTCATGAGAACAACTCAGAAGCTGCAGAAAGAACTACCTTTACATAATCGAGTTTTAAATCCGAAGAGTTCCCACTTTTGTTCTTAAAAATAGAAGTTTCAGAGCTGTGTCAGATCAAGAACATCATGAGACATCTGGATAAAAAACTTTTCCATAATTTGTTCATATCTCTACAGTGATATAAAAATATACAGTACTGGGGAACATTACTATGGAAACAAAGTCTGTTTAAAAGAACATCTGTTTCTGTTTATTCCCTGCTCCAAGTTAGAAACCTTGCAGCTACAGTATCTCAACAACCAGTGAAGATTCAAGTTTGGAAGGCAGACTTGGCACTTATTATAAACAACACATTTACTATTTCAAGACATTTTCCTAAATAGAAATAGAGGAGTTCCCTTAAACCAGCAGAACATTCTCCAAACAGCCTGCTGACAAATGGAACTGGCTTGTCTGCCACTAGCACCAGGCCTTACTTTAACTTCCAAACAGAAAGCTACTTCAGCAATTAAGACCACAATTAGCCTAATTAATGGGGAGCTATGTTTGTACCATGTTCTCACACTTGCTGGTCTTTCTGGTTGTACATTTTCACAATAATCCCAGTCCTGGTAAGCTTTATGAGACTTATGATGGTTTTCAGAATTTCCTATGATAACACCTTGCATACCTACATCAAAGTATGAAATCCATCCAGCATTCAGCTTAGAATCATGTAAGATCACTGTCTTCAAGAGAAGAAGCAAGTGGGAAATTACATACATAGGTTTTTCAAAGTAATTCTTGTGTTCCAAGGGGTTCCTTTAAATTACTTCAAGCTTTTCATTTCACAGCTATTGAATGGCCACAATTCAGAAGCAGAAGCAGAATTCCACCACTGTGCGACCCTGACACAACAAATGTCTGCTCACCTGCTCGTGCATTTCATGGCACAGGATTCTGAGATGCCTGCCAAGAGCTGCAGAGGGAACTAACAGGTGGGAATCCTGCAGACACACCCATTTCATTCCTCCCCAGCATCAGACACACAACTCAGAGCAGGCTGCCCAAACACCAGTCCTGGCCTGAGTTAGCTTCCCCCCCAAGAGCTCACACAGAGAGGAGAGCAGGGAAGCTGCAGGCCTGCATCTGCATGCAGGTGTTTAGGAAAGGTGGTGCCATCATACCTGCTCCATGCCTTTGCTGTACAAGTCTTTAGCTCCTGCCACAGCAGCAAGATTGTTCGCCTCAGCTGTTGCCTAGAAAACACAGAGCATCCTGTCACTCCCAGCATTCCCAGGTTTTACACAGCATTCCAGCCCAAACCCTTCAGAGCTCCAGATGGCCAGGAAAAGGCCACACAAAAGTAAGTGAAATTTAGCAATATACATTAAAACATATTGCTGCCTTTCTAACACAGCTGCAAACAAACCTCAGCTTGCTTGTACAAGCTTTTCATCATGAGCAATGTCTTCTGAATGCTCTACTATTAATAAGCACAGAAGGGTCACTAAAATATAACATTTTAATCCTGGTATTGGATTACTTCCACTGCCTGAGAGGAAAGAATGAAGCTGGTATTATTTCTGCATTATCGATAAGTGTCAATCGTAATTGTCACGTTTGTTAAGAATTTAAGATTTGTTTTCTATCTGTGTCATGTCAGGGACAATTATTGTAGTTGAAGCTCCAAGATGTGATTTTCTGGATCTCCCAGCCAAACAGCAAGTTACAGGAAACTCATGCTTAGAGAGTAAAGCAGCTGAAAAACCCAGCCAACCAGATAGCCCCCTGCTCCATTTGGTTGTTTTCATTTTATTTGGTAGATGAAACTGAGGGAAAAGTACCAACCATCACAGTTTAGGTGGCTTTCAAAGCACACAGATCCTTCAAGAGCTACAGCTGTGTGGGGGAGCTTCAGGCCCACAGCAGTCATGATTCTTCAGTTGCAAATAAAGTACACATCATCTAATCAGGTTTGAAAGAAAATAAAATACCTGCAGCATAGATTTCGGATGAGGTAGCTCCTCTCCTTGATAGATTTTAATGTAAGCCTAAATGGGAAGGAAAACAAAAAAGGCTTATTTTTCTAAACATTTATGCTTAAGGAGAGTAAGAAATGAGGTATGATACAAAGATAGAGCTCAGATTATTTCTTTGTAATAGTGCTAAATACTAAATGATGCAATTTTCTTCATAAAAGTCGGGCATTTTTTTCACCTTCTCTTTCCTGTGCCTGAGACTGGGGCCCAGCAGGGCAGCAGAGCACACTGAGGAGACAGCAGCACTGTCTCAGGAAGTGACAGGTTTGACAGCAGGTTTCTGCTCCCTCAAACATACAAGGTCTTTGCTAAACAGGGAATCTTCACCCATAACAAAAGAGTGGAGTTACTATCCCAGCCTTTCTGCCAAGAGGTCTGCCCAAACTTGCCCCACTGCTGGGAGAACCAATACTTACATTTCCCCACATGCCTTGATCTACTGAAGTGTAGGAGAAAAAACCTGACCAAGGCACTTACTGTAGACAGAACACTTCCAGAAGCTAAGCAGGCAGCCTACCCCACCGTGCCCCACCCCTCCTATCCTCAGGTGTCCTTTCTTTCCCCAGGGTTCCAGGGGCTGGAAGAGAACACACACTTCATTGCTTGTCCAGCCCACGAGCACAGCACAGCTCCTGGGGCAGGTGAGTGGCAGCAGCAGCCATTGCAGAGCCACTCTCAGCCCCTTCAGGAGGGTCTATCTGCACTCCCTTCACAGCACTGCTGCCTTCCTGAGGAGCTTTTGCTCCAAGGGAGGAGAGAACAAGGTTATCAGGGTCCCCATGTGCTCAGTGCTCTAGGTTGTAGAACAACCTACAAAAACATATAGAGTTATACAGGACTCTGTTCCCTTGACACCCTCCTTGCTTCTGGAGCTATTTCCTCCCAGTAAAAGCCCTACAGGTTCCAGCTCAGGCCTCACAATCTCAGCTTCAGATGCACAGCCCCAAGGGAGCAGTCCTCTTTAGTTACATAAGCATGGCATTTCTGCAGCACCCCACAGCACTGCTCCCCACTGGATACAGGATGTGAATCAGCTTTCACACCTGGGTTTTTAGGATGCAGTCCCTTCTGAACTGCTGCTGAGCATGCACTCCCTGCACTGTACCTGAGTGGGTCCTACTAGAGAACAACTGGAGCAAAAGGCAGCGTGCAACCGTGTAAACAGAGACCGAACCTCTGAGCTCCCCTGTTGATTTTACACTGGTCAGAACAGCCACCACTTCTGCATCCCAGACCATGCCTTTCAGTTAAAAAAGTTACTTTCTTTTACAAGTGAACTCCAAGGAGCTCTGGCCTCCAATTCCTTCATTGCATAGTTTGTTTCTTAACATCAGTCCAACTTTTCTACCCAGAAGTAGCAATGCAAAATTCCTGTCTTTAGGAGACAGTGGCATCATTCTTACTCAGCCAACTGTCTATGTCATTCCAATTAAAAAAAGAAAAAAAAGGCTATACACACACCAGACCAATCCCTGGTGATGTAGAGATTATGTTATCACATTTCTGCTGGTGTCACCATGATACCAAAAAAGCTCAAGACTAACAGCTGTGAGTATCATACATAAATATTTCAGAGCATAGTGGTGCTGCACATGCAAGTGTTTAGAAAGCACCTTCCTTGCATGTTAAAAATCCAGAGGGGAGTATCTGAAATTTTCATTGCATACCTAGCAATTTAAGAGTTGTTTTTCTACCAGTAAAAACTACATTAGACCTATTTTAATTAAAAATAACCAAAACAAACAAAATACCCCACAAGTGTGATTTCAAAGTAGGAAAAAAAAAAATCTAATGAAGCTCGAGCTACTTCAACCTGTTAACAGAGAGGAAAATAAAAGCCACCAACCCACAAATTTTGCCAACAGTAGCTTGCACAGAGCTGTACTGTTCGGAAGTAGTGTGCCAGTTCTGGAAAGTCAGAGTAATGAAATGAAAATAAAAGTGAGCTGATCAGCGAGTGTCAGCCTAGATACCTTATCTTCTCTGGGAACAACATGGCCTAAAATTAGAATACTGTCTTTTAAGCTATTAACAGAAATAATTAGTATGAGTTTGCTTACCTTGAAGTATTCTACAAGATCTCTACAGGTCACCTTGGATCCACTAATCTCTTTTTCTACCAAGTTTTCAGGGGCAAGCAGTAACGGTACCAAATTCCGCAGTTCATTCTTAAAATCTTCATCTATATCTAGTAAAATTCAATCAATTCCAGGAAAAAAGTGGTTAGTTTTCAATCTTGTATCTCCTCAAGGAACACTGCTAGCCCACCATCCTTCTAAATCCACAGTGTCACAATCTGAACTGAATTTTTAATGTATTTAAAGGCTTACACACAATATAGCTTTAGGAAGTTCTACCTACTCTTAATCTACCAATCTTAGCTTCAGACTGGGAGAACAAGGTTCCACTGTCCTTTCAATATTTGGAAGTTCTTAGAGAAAAGCCTTTCCAGAAAGTAAAGTCTTTAATCTTGGGAATTCTGCCTCCTGGAGCCCTTAGTTATCTCTGGAATCTCTATTTAATGACCTTCAAGCATGTCTCAAGTTATCAGATTACAATGAACAGCTAGACACAAAGATATCCATTCCCACTGCCTGCTTAATTCCTCTGCTTGTAAACCACCAAAAAGAGCACACAATGCACATTTCTAAATTCTGCAGTTTCACCTTTTAGCCTTATATTTTCCAGTCAGGCATTTCAATAGCTAACCATTACAGTGCTTAACTTCCACCATGTAAGAAAACAAACTCAGTGATCCCAATCAAGAAACACAAAATGAAAAGCTTCCTACCATTCAATCTCCCATCAAAATTTGGATTTGTTGCAACTTTAAGACCAGGGTGGGGCAACAGGAAACACCCAAGATTACTGAAACAGGAGTGAATATGCTTCCTTACATTCTGTAGCTCTTCATGTTGGTTTTGCTTTACCTAAAGGGAAAAAAAGGCAGTAAGAACTGCTACCAGTTCTATACCACTGCAATCAAGATTACCCATCATCTTAAAAGCAGCAAGAGCACAAAAGTGTGTTTAAGCTTTTATTCCTGAACCTAAAAATGTCAACTTTTCCTATGAGTGGAAGCTCCATAAATGCATTTTATTAGCACAAGGAGCCAGCTCATGATGCATCATTGCCTTGACAGCAAGGAGTCACTTAGAAGATCAGAATAGGACTACTGAGGATAACTCACCTGCAATCTTTTCTCTAGGAACTTTTTTCCTCCTTCCAAGCCATATGCATGTTCATAAGGATAACTCCAATCTCTAATTAAGAACATTAATGTCTGCAACAGGAAGAACAGCAGCAATGAATGGTTTGAACCATTTCCTAAGGCTGAAAATTCTATCACATGTATGATTATTTTAAGTATTGGGCTGCTCTAAAGCAAAATAGAGAATACAAGCAAGGATACTATGGAAGTGTTTTGGTATATCTGGCTGCTCAAAATGAAGCAGCCTTGTAGTTCTGTGGTGCAAGTGTTTGTTTGTTTAAAAAATTAACTAAATGAAGAACCCACCACCAAAGAGGACCTTTTCTCAGAACCATCTACCACCAGCAAAGACCAACCAGATCTCAGAGTAATAAATAAGGTGGCAGGACAAAATTTTTCTCCTGAACACCTGCACATCACTTGACATTTAGATTTCTTTTATGCCTTATAACTCAAGCACAAAGCTATACTTGCCCAAAATGTGATCCTCTTCAGCATTTTTCCATTGTTTTTTTGCAAAGCCGTAAGGCAATAGTGAAGGAAAATTAGTCTTGCAAAGAACTGGTTACCTTCAGCCCAACTAATTTCTCTTCAGAAATTATCCTGAGCTCATTTTCTACACATTCAACCGCTTAAATCCATTTAACACAGTTACCTGAAACGGCTTTTGGTAAATTTCTTCCATAGCTAGTCTTCCATACTCTGTAAACAACTGAGAGAAAGAGCAGTGTAAGGGTGTGCCACATAGAAACACATTCTTCTGCTGTGAAATATTCTATTATGTCACTAAAAAATAAAAGCATTCAATCTTCTATCTTACTACAGGTTAAGAATGGCAAACAAACCTCAGTAATGAGTACACCAAGCCTCAGTAAGATTCAGGTTGGAGACGTGATTCCCACAGGCTTCTCAGTGCCATTCCTGAACTGTCAGCACGCTGCAGTTTGAAGTGGGTGCCTTGTGGGCTATTCTCAGAGAAAAGCTGGCTGCACTTCTCACCAAGCCAGCTTCCAACACTCGCTTCCTGGGCTAAGGAGGTAAGCCTGTCTAACATTTGCCCCTTACTTCCCACAAAAGGTTTATTCCTGGAAATCCCAGGGAACTTGGCTCTAGCCAGTATATCAGACATTTAAGTACAAGCCAAGTTCAGCAGCTTCTCAGATCTCTGCCTCAGCCCGTGACCTTAACTAACAATTGTTCCTTCCCTCCAGGATAAAGGCGAGTATCAGCTGTCTTCCTCCTGCTGCTTTCACCATCTTCAGTACCAGCAGCAGCATTCCTTGCTGGCCTGAGCAGCCAAACCACCCACAAGAAGAGGAATGAGGGGTAACTGTGCTGGCTGCTTCAGCAGAGCCATACTGCCAGGGCTCCATCCGTGCCAGCCTCCTCACAGATACTGGATGCAGAGATGATGGAAGCACACCAGAGTTCTCCAGTACCAAGCAATCATAATTCTGCACTGAACTAACTCCTGGAGCATCTCAGGTAAATCGTGGCTCAAGGGACAGTTCCAGTGTTGATCACAACAGCACCTGGGAACTTACAAGACTAATTTAACACAGCTCAACTTCCAAGCCCTTGTCACCCTGAGCAAAAGCAGCTGTGAAATGGCCAAGCACCCACAAGAGTCTGGTTCCTTTGACCCAAACTCTTTACCTCATTCACTTCCCTGCTAAATGCAAAAGGCAGTCAGAGACTAACAGTATTTCACAATTACATAAATTCCTGTTAAAACAGAAATTTGGAATTTCCTTCCCTCAGACCATGATTCCCTGCTGTAACTTTAAATGCATGGGTGTGCCCTACCCAGTACTTTTGTTTGTCATCCTTCTCTTCCCTTCCTTCCCTCAAATCTCACCCTCCAGTATAACAGAAATAGATTGTTTTATTCAGATTACATCAAGGCTGTTAAAGGACTAAAGTCTCAAGGGAAGCCTGGCTTTCAAATAACTACCTACAGATTTTTTTTTGTTTGTTTTCAGTGCTTGGTTGGAATTTTTTGGGGTTGGGGGGGATGTTGGCTCAGTGATAGAACCCTGTTAATTGAGAACAGCTCCATAAGATCACTTTTAGTTAGTGCTCTTCTACTCCCAGCATTGGCAGCCAGTCTGTTGTAGCACTGAAGACACACAGAAAAGCTTTAAGCTGTGACAAGGTCATGGCCTTGGCACTTGATAATACACAAGGTTATTCTCTAAAGCTACAGGTTTTAAATTAAGGAGATGGTTCTTGCACCATTTACATGAATTCAGAATTCAATGGCCTTTGACCATGATGTTCCATTAGAGGATAAAAACCCCATGGGGAAGAGCAGACAACATTCTCCTGCTTTTATTTCTAAGAAGAAATAAAACTCTGCAGAAGTTTCTCAGCTGAAAAAACAGAGATGGCTTCTGGGCAGAAGACTCCTTCTGGCCTGACCCAAACTCCACCACTTCCTTACAAACTGGTTATGAAATAACATCCACTTTCCTCTTTAGGAAACAAAGTGAAACATTGGAATTTCACCATTAGTTATTTCCATACATCATTTTCCTTTGTCATTTTTTCAGGAATGTCAGAACTTGCAATACAGAGAACAGAGTTTATAAGAATCAGCCAAATTAGAAGCCTGTACTCTTTTACCTCTACATTGGCACAGTAGAAGCATTGTGGAGTTAATGCAAACACAGTTTTTACAGACTGTACCAGTTTTAGTATCAGGTCAAATTCACTGTTTTACATGAAGCAGTAAACAGCTCCCAAGTCAGTTACATGAACAGTAACTTCTAGAACACTGTCAAGGCTATCAGTTCAGAAGCAGCTTAACATAAATTCCTACCTGCAAATGTTGAAGGTCATCTTCCTGAATATTCTGAGACAAGTTGTATACCTGCAAGAGACAGTCAGAGAATTACAGTGTCACATGAAACCATTGTCTTACATTCATATAGTCTCTTTCACATGGAGTATTTTTGCTCTCTCCAGAAAATCTCCAACTACCAAAAGTCAGCAAGTAGAAAGGTGTCACAGCACACATCTCAAACAAAAGTCAGCTCCTTATTCAAAAATGATCCAGCAGAGCCAACTCCACAGGACAGAAGTAGTGTTCTACATACTCCTGTTCCTTTTAGGTTGTGGCATGTCTGAAGAAAGTCACTTGTCAGCCCTCAAAAACCTGCTCGCTTTTGACACTTCTAAGGCACAACCTTAGAAGTGGTTTTGAGTGTAGCACAATTGTCAGGAGTTTAACTGACACTTGAACAGCAGCAGCAATTTTAAGTTTGGCTGATCACAGCATAACGTCACCCCAAGTGTATCTACAGCCTTAAAAAAGATTCTCTAACACATCTGTAAAGAAGCAGTTGCTACTTTGACATTTTGGGGTGGAAGGGGATTTCCCAGTTCTGTCAGCAATTTAACTCAGCCCGGCCTTGCTTAACCTCGATTCCACCGAGCAACTTGGGTACTTTATGTACTACACTGAAAGCAAGACCAAGTATGGAATTTTAAATCACAGCTGGAGGAAGATAATGCAGGTGAACTTTCCAAGTGTGGCTCAAGAGATACTCTTTGCACGTTCAGCACAGAGGGGTCTGCCTTATTTGTCAGCTCAGATGTTCTCACCTGGACAGAGCTAGTCATGGTGCTCAGGGCAAAAACCGTTGCACAGTCTTTGATAGTGGATTGGCTATCAAAGGCACCTTGGGTATCCATGAGTAGTACAGCAACCTGCAGGGTTTGAAAGAGCAGCAGCAGTTAGCCATGGCAGGGACCCTTCCACACTCCAGCCCACTGGGGCAAGCTCTGTTTCAAGCAGGGCAAGCCTCAGCCAGCTCCCTGTACCGTGACTACACACACCCACAGCAGAGTAAGCAGCACCCTGAGGGCCCTGCCCTCAGCCTCAAGTCCCTGGCCTTGCCTGGCTCCCTTCTCCCACATGAACAGCCCTCCTTGGCCCAGTGAGGGTGCCCTGCAGAGTAACTGACAGCTCTCCTTCACTGGGAGAACGTCAGCCTCAGCTGCAGATCTAGCACAGTTCATCAGAGCTAAGAGTAAGATGGTTACTTATGAATACATAAAAAAATACTTATTTATTTTAAAATAAGTATTTTCTGCAGAAAACAAGGTAATTGATATTGTCTGCTGGAATGACAAGGAAAGAAGTGATATTAATTTAAGAAGTTCATCAGTCCAACTCCCATCTTTGGGATCTACGACACTTCCCTTCTCTTTTCCACTGATAAGCAAGAACAAGTGAGTGATTTGTTCCCAAAGCATAAGCAGATTCACACAACATAACTGGTTTTTAACCAGAGAAATGTTTGGTTAGCTGTGAAATTTGTTAAACACCACTAAGTCACTATTTTTAAAATCCACGTCCCACAGATTGGGGATCAGATGTTTCCTTTGCAAATGCAAAGGGTACGAAATTTAAATAACCTAAAACTGATGGTTCAGAAACACAAACAGCTCAAGATCACCACCACTATTGTGGAGTAAATATTTATTAATTACATTAGCACTTTGTTTCAGCATAAGCACCTCCAAGTAAACTTTGCAGTTCAACTGATTTAAGAGTTAAAAAAGAATCAAGTTAGTGCCTTTTGTCCCCACTGTTAGACTTAGTCCTTTTTTACAGGCTGCCTGTTAAAATGATATGGAAGGAAGGACCAGCTTCCAGACACTGAAGTCCTTACAGCCATGCACTACATTTCACTAGAACACAGCTAGAACATATTCTCCCCCTTCAAAGAGCAGTGTGTGTTACAGAGCTTTTCACCACAGCATTTGGCTGTAGATGGCATTTACAGCCAGTATAGTTTTACAACATTCCCAGGATAACCCTGGATCCATCAGCCTGGATGGGGCAGACTTTGCCAAAACAAAGTACTCTCAGAATGAGACTGTTGTTAAATTTTCCTGCTGGTTTGTAAGAACCAGTCTGCATCCTTACACTGGTACACAGTTTCCAGGTATGTTACACAGCTCCTCAGTGCAAAGGAAAGCAACCAGTGCTCAAACAGCCACCATCAAATCCATGACATTAAAAGTGTACACAGAGGCAAAAATCTTGTTTAAGTTTTAGAATAACAAAAACTGTTTAGGCTGAAAAGGACCTCTAAAGATCATCTTGTTCCAGCCCCTCTGCCAAAGGCAGGGACACCTTCCACTAGACCAGGCTGCTTGGAGCCCCACTGAACCTGACCAGGAACACCTCCAGGATGAGCCTCCCATTTTTATTTAAAAACCCCCAAAACAACAAAAAACCCCCACACCATATAACCAAACCAAAAAGCCTACAACTCCTCCAAGGGAGACTTTGAGTAAATCAAGGTCAGTCAGCCAAGCACCCACCTTTGTTCCATTAGGTTTATCAATTACAAACACTTCACTCCAAATCTGAATGCCAGTGGTTTCCCGTTCACATCCACCTCTCCATGTAAACCCGGTCAATGGCTCCGTGTTTCCACCTATCCAGGAAGGAGAAGTCTACAAAACAAAAGGAAAAACTTATCTAAGACCAAGGAGGAGATTTCTATTTTTTTTTTTAACATGCTATGTTTTAGCAACTTCCACACTGTTGCTACATTTTCCTCAGAGCCAGCTGACAGCACTACACAAAATATTAAAGCTACTCTGCTGTGTTTCAAGATCCTCCACAAAGCAACACCTTGGCATTTCAGTGGCTGCAAAGCTTTCCAGTCACTGAAGAGTAAATGTGCACAGTTTTGAGTCTCAAGCACTCAGAGGTATTGAGAAGAGCACAGTTTTGTCCATCAGTTCCACTCTCACAAGAGTCCAGCCATTATATGAGCACATCTAACCCAGAAGTGTAGCTCATGCACTGGCAAGTGAGGAGGATGAGCAAGCACCCCAAGAAGTTTCACTTTGATAGGTTTTTCTGTAGCCCCCTCATCAGTTAAACTGTTGTCTGCCTGCCACTCCTTTCATGTAGGATTTCAGGGTACATAAACCTTCCTTTCACAGGCTAGAACACAGCAAGCTGGCATGAAAGACATTTAATGAATTTGCCTTGAACTACCCAGAGTAGATTACCAGCCAGGAGAGTCCACTGAGAAGGTCAAAGTGGAGATTTCTCAATTCACTTCTGAGCTCTACCTTGCTGACTCCACACTGGCAGTTTTCTGATAATGGCTCAAGACATTTCTTCATATTTCAGAACACAACATGAGTACCCAGGGACTGTATGGAATAAAAATACTTGAAACAACTAAGTCAAACTGCTTAAAGGAGGATGGAAAAAAAACCTGCATACTTTCCTCATGCCTAGCAGCATGCAGGCAATCCAGCAGTTCTGCACCAGCATTCTCCCAAATGCTAACAAGTGCACCACTCAACTCTGCTACTTGGATCAAAGGTGAGATAAGCAGATAAAAAATACAGAAAATGAACACAGGTGTGCAAGTCAAGAGTTCTACAGGTCTTTACAGGTAAGTTGTTTGGGTTTGGTTCTTTTAGGATTTTTTTCCCTTTGACATACACCTCTACCAGAGACACTAAGCAAAACCTGAACAGCTTTTCTCTGTAATTTTTTTATCCCACAAGATGCTTATGTTTCCAAAGACCACTCAAGAAATGAAAGCTCCAAGCCTGCTTTGTGCTGCAGCACACTCCAGGATACAGTTTGGCAATCATGTTTCACATGTACATGTCAATGGACTGCAGCTTTTTACTTTTCAAAAACAATCTGTTATTCAGTAGGTTGCAATTTTTTTTATACAAGAATACTTTACCCCATTTGGTCCAGACATTATTCCTATTAGTAACAAATCAGATCAAAACCACACAAACAGTTTGACAACTCCCTCAATGAGCACTAGATATGACCTCATTTGAATTTGCATGTGATGTGTATCACAGGAGACCTTGGTGTTTAACAGACACAACTTCACCTGAAGTTGCTTCATCTTATAGATGATGTACCTAAGCCTGCCTCTGACTGACCTCTGCATCACTTTGAAACACTCCTAGCCTGTTACCTACATCTTTCCTTAGATGAAATTCAGTATTTTAAGTCTCCATCCATCAAGTTGGCTTGAAAGATGGGAGATGGGAGGAGGAAAAAAAGGCTCCTACCTGAAACCTGGCTAGAAGTTGCTCTACAATTTTATCTCAGTCACCTAAAGGGTAACTTCTCTAAATTTACTCCACACTAAGGACAAGCCAAATGCAGCTTTATTTGCCTAGTGCATGAATACACAGTGCACCTTGAAGATTAATTCAAAATGAGGAGGTTACACTCCTGTGAAAAAATAAACTTTTACATCTAAACTTACAGGTGTTCCTGCACCCAGCTCTTACTAAAGCTTAAGACCACAGGATCCTCGCAGGAGCTTGCTGAGTACACAACTGCTGCTACTCCATTTCAAAAGAGCCATCATAACACTAAGGATCAGTGCTTGAGATGAGATGTCCACCTCCCTGAAGGCAGTGATCAACCTCTGCCATGCCAAGATCCTACCTGTGACTTCAGCTGGCACCAGTGAGATTTTTACAATGGCAACTTTCCACATGACCTCTGGCCCTCAGTTTAAGACAAGAAAATGAGGTTCTGAAGGTTTTTTTGGTAAGTTTTTCATTATGCTTCATAATAACCATGTATAAAAGGGCATCTCAAAGTTGCTTGATTGGGACATGAACTGAATGCAGTCACTTCAGTATTCTGTGCAATATTTAGTTCACAGAAAATACAGACTTGCAATTGAGCCTGACTAAAGATGGAGAGCTCAGACTAAGTACTATAAAACTATACCAAGATCTCTCCTCCTGTACTAAATTTGGATAAGCAGAGGATATCATTTGACTTCATACAACTCAAGAGTGCTCCAAAGAGGAGGCGTTGCATTTATCCTCCATCACCCCCAGTTCCCATCAATCAGTTTGCAGCAGTTCTGATGCTTGTCAAACTCCTTCCCTAAGCCAATTTACGTCACTGAGCTGGCAGAAAAACAATTCAGCAAAGTGCAGTGTCTTCTGATGCATCAGTGAGTTGGATCAGCTCAACTAAGGGCCTGCAAGCATTACAGCTTCAGAATGGAAATGCCTGGCCAGGAGCAGCACATGGGGAGCGAGACCTCTCTGCTCTAGGTAAGAAACAGTTGTTAGAGTAGATGGCCAAGCTGGCTCTCAGCTTCTGTTTAAGAGAAACAAATGCTATTTCGAAGGACATTTATAGAAAACTGAGAAAAGTGACTGCACACTAAAGGAAACAGAAAGGCCTGATACACGAGGCTGAAACAGCATTTCAATCTGTTTTGCTATATGAAATTTGTTTTGTTCCAAAATCTGAAAATTAAGAGTATTTGTTTAAAGCCCAGCCCTCCTGTTTTCAAAAGGAACTGCACTACCTCAACCCAGCCCAGCATCTTGCTCAGATCGTTGTGTGTAGGAGTCTGAATTTTTCTTTGTTTGCAGGGACTGGTGGGGTTTTACTGTTTGGTTGATTTTGAACACCCTTCCTATCAAATGAAACCTTTTTCCTGCCTGGGTTAACGGAGTCTCAGGAAGTTAGGAGTACCAGCTTGCTACTTTGTATTCTCCCCACCCCACGCTCAGGGTTTTTCTTCCAGAGCTCTTGGTAACTGAGGGAGAGGAACCCAAGAGCAGGCACCACTGGAACTGAGAGAAGGAAGCCTTCCTCTGCCATATTTCTTGTAACTGCCCACTTCATCTTGATTTTCCCTCAAGCCAGCCAGCACAAATTAGCTCCAAAAAACAGTGACCAAAAAAGGAATCAGTTCTGGGTCTCTAAGAGCTTCAAAAAGCAACAGAACACTGACCTGTCAATATTCACAATGCAGACTAAAAGCAACACCCCACAACCTGTGACAGGCACACGTGTAGGGTTCACAGGAGATCCTACTCCACATAAGCCAAGGGTTCAAAGCATAGTGGTCACAAGACAATGCTAGCCAAAAGCTAAAAACTGAAAGAAGAAATTAAATTTTGGACCAGGCATTAATCATTCAATAATTTAAAAGGATTTTAAGAGTTCCTGGACTGCATTCAGAAATGCATTCCAAGCAGCAAACAGGAAGCTTTCTCCTTTTTGCCATGCATCATATTTAAGCAGATTTAGCTCTCCAGCAGCTATCTGGTAAGACTTTTATTTCTGCAACAACGGGCAAGCGAGTGCTATAATATGATTTCAGGAGACAAAGACAAAGCAAGGCTCCTCCAAGTCACCATCTGGAAAAGCCCTTCCCCCAAAGCTCAACTAGAAGGCCATCACACTTCATCATTCAAGTTCTTGCATCCACTTACACCGGGACACCAACAAATTCCCTTGATAACTGCAGGATCGGGTACATTGAAAAACTGTCGCTTAAATACCCTTCTTCACTGTGTAGAAGCAGAGTGGCTGACTTCCCCTTCCCCAAAATACCAGAAAATTTTGTCCTGCTATATTTATGCTCAAGGTCACAAACACTGGAGAAACTACTAAAATACCAAAGTACTTTTCCCCTGCAGGTAAAATCCAAATTACTCACCCTGTTATACATGTATCTAAGCATGAAGTCCAGCAGAAAAGATTTTCCTTTGCGGAAAGCTCCTGCTACAGACACAACTACTATGTTAAGATCTTTAATATGTTCCTGAAGCAAGATTTTTTCCAATGCTGATTCATCTAATTCAAAGTTATGGTCATCTTCATGAGCAAGGACAATCTGTATGGGGCGCGGCTTATCCAGTTCCACCTCGTCATCTGAGTCTGGCAGGGCATCTGAGTCCGGCAGGGCATCGTCCTCTTCCTCTTCATAAAGCTTACCTGCAAATTGACAGGTGAGAACACACTAGTAAGTCACAGCTCAGGGAAGGAAACACTTTTTTTTTTATTGTGAAGCCTTGAGCTGGGCTTTTCATTTACATTTCCAGCAGCAAGGGTGATGTGCTTGGGAATGTAGAGGTCCATTTTCATAAGCTTTGAGTCTAGCCTGCATTTCAGACATTCTCTATGTATTAAAGAATCACAAGAACAACCCCAACCCTAATTTTCAGCTTCAAAACCCCTTTTAAAGGCATCTTAAATCAAGGGCCTTTTATCTGGGAAAAAATGCACAGTTCCAAACAAGCTCCAAAGAGGACCAAAAAAGGGCATTTCTTTATCACCACCTTCTCGTACTGTTGCAAGGCTGTCAGGGGAAATGAATCTTTTCTGTCAACAGGTTTGCTTGCCAACAGGTACACCAAGACCACAGATCTAGCATGGAAGCTCAGGATAACAAACACCAGATGAGCAAGCTCCTCT
>VZUA01010930.1:1898-14516 GCA_013401035.1 Horornis vulcanius | reverse complement strand
GCTCTAGGTTCTTGCAATAGTCCAGTCCCAGCCAATCAAGTATAAAAGAGATGAGTACTAACTTTAGAAAGGGTGGCATTCACAGCATGGCCACTTCTACACTGATGTCCTCCTAACCAGCTGGACGCTGCTTCAGACTTGCAAAGTTCATGGCAGCATCCCTTTACAGGTCTCCATGACAAAACATTTCAGTACTGCTACAGAGGCAGCCAAAACAGACCTTTGTCAGCTTGGGGGTTTTGTTTGCATAGTACATTTTAACAGTTTGCTAAGGCCAGTTCCATCCCAGCAATGCAGTTACCAACCCAATACATTCACACGAGGAGTGGTTGTTTCAGAGGAATGTTCCATGCTCTGCATACACAGAGAGGCAAGGCTGCCTCCTGCCACAGGGTTAAAGACTGATAGATTCTCCCAACTCCCTCATGGGGTTGATCACTATGCTGTTGGAAATTCCCTTGTGCACAGAAGGTCTGAACCTCAGGCTTTTAGTACATACATAAGAGTTCTCATCTGTCAAACCATATGGCACTAGAACTTGCAGGCACAGTGCTGCAGGCCCAGAAAGTCACAGCTAGATTTTTCTTTTTTCAAGATGATCACCTGACCTTTGAAATTCCTGTAGTACTGAACTAACAGACTCCAGACTAAGGTCATATCTGCTGCTTTGTCTGGAGCTGATACAAAAAGATCATCAACAGGACTCGCCCCTGAAGTCTGCCATCCATTCACACTTTCACTGTGGCTGTTCACCAATCAGTCCCTACCTCATTTTGGCTTCTCCCAACCTGAATTATTCCACTGCGAATATGGGAAATGGATTTGTAGACTGACACAATCACTTCCAGGCCAAACAGACACAAGAGAAGCAAGTGCTGCACACTGTGCAGTAAGACACAGAAGCAGACAGATTTGAATGGAAGCAAATATAGCCAAGGGAAGACACTACCACTCAGTTTCCCTATAAACTCCTCACTCAGTAACAACTACAGCAGCACTGCTATTTATTCTCACCAGCTAAGCACCCAGAACAAGCACCATTTGTTGAAATACTAAGCCAGATTTTGAGAACAGTAGCTTCTTGTGGATGCAGACAGTATTTCCACTGAACAAACCCCACTAAATAGCCCATTTCTTAAAGCATGAGGTAAAATGAAAAGCTAATTCCTGCTTCCCCTAAGTACACAGCCAGCAGCTGATGACCTACTTGTCCTGCTGTGTAAGAACACGAGAGTGAAAACACTCAGACACCTGCATGCTATGAAAATAAGAGACAGCCTGCTTTAAATGCAAGTTCTTCCCTTTAAACACATTAATTGACTGAAAGTACTAACACAGTTACCTTTACATTTCAACCTAAATACAGCTTGAACTCTTTGAACACATTATCCACATCCTTTCATTAAACAAAAAGAAAGCACATACTAATTGTTAAACTCAGTTGGTTTTAGATACAGTACAGGTTTTTGATCAACAAGCACTGAATCCCAATTAGTAACTGCTTCTGTGGACAGTGAGTTGAACACAATTGCCCACAAATGCAGCAGAACATTAAAATAAATTTAAATCCCATTTGCTTTTTAGTTTTAAGCCACTTTCATTAGTGTAGCTGTCCCTCATCAGTACTTCCATTTGCTCTATCACAAGGAGTTTAAGGAGTATAAAGCCATAAATCTTCTAGCTGGTAGTCTTAATATCTGGTTTGCACAGAAACTTTGACTCCTGCACTTTGCTAGAAGTCAACTTCAAATTAAGACTTCCAGCATCCCATGACACTTCAGCTTCCAGCAGCCCTGAACTCTTCTTCCTGGTGCTCTACAGCACCACACATTTGCCTCCATACAAGAGCAGCTCAAATCCCCTGTTCACATTTCAATACAGATGCTTACAGATGCTTCCCCCACCATCACCTGAACGGAGAAAAGCAAACTGAAGTGAGCTACACTAAGCTCCATCTTCCTTGAAATTTTGTTCAACCTCCACACCCTGAGGGAGTTCATGGCTTGAATCAAGAGCTTAAAATAATTTATCATGAGGAAACTGCTGCACTGCATTTCAATGTAAGGCACTCTCAGTGCTTCACGTAGGAAATTTTTCTTGGAGAGAAAGGAGAGAAACTGCTTAAACATTTCTTGTTTTGGTGTACGAAGGAAAGTGTAGGCAGGCATGTGTGAAGTGAGTTCCAGAGCACAGAAAGTATGTTAACCTTCAAACCTTATTTGGACACATCTCCTGGAAAAACAAACAAAAAGAAAACACCAAAACCCATTAGATTTAAGCCACAAAATTGTCCTCCCCTTTTTCCAGCAGTCCAACTCCATGCAATAAACTCACACAGAACTATGGGGCTATCACAGACCTTAATGCATGGCTGCTTTCTTACTGCTGACTAGTAAAGAGTGCCAAGTAGCTCATTTTAAGGCCAGAAATAATTAAATGTTTCAAATATTTCAGCTATAAATAGGACTGATGAGCTAAGTTCCAAAGACTTGTTTGGACATCCAGTAAGACTGATAGAGGGGTAGGGGCAGGGTACAGAGGGAAAGACACATTTAACTCTCTGTGTTCCTCCAGGGCAATGGGATGGTAAAGGGACACATCTAGAACTGTTACATAAACTGTGAGCTGAAGCAAAAAGCACCTGAAGCTAAAATTCTGCCAGGAAAGGGAAAAAAAAAGATATTCTGATGACCTAGATACCTCTGAAGCACCACAACTAATCAAACAGTAGGCTTGTCTACTCCTAAGTGCCTTAAATTGCTTCTCTGCTGAATGGTCGGCATGCATGCAGGAGCAGACAGCTCTCCCCTACATAAAATACTGATCAGCTGGCAATTTGTGTTCTGGGGACAAAAAAAAAAACAGAAGGGAAACTTCATATACTGAAAATGTGCAGCAAAAAAAGTCAACCCTCAAATTCAGCTCTTCTCAATCAATACAATTAAGAGAATGCCAACAAGCAGAGACTAAGACAGAAGCAGTACAAACCCAGTAAGTAATATATATATGCATATATAAAAGGACCACTTTTTAGAAAGTATTATGAACTTAGTAAGAAAAATGTTTCTCCAGAGCTACAAGAAAAATCGTGCAGGGTAAGGACAGTGGCAAAGCATGCCTCTCATCCTTCTTCCCCTCTGCCCAAAAATTACAGCTATTAATAGCACACTCACTGAAGGACCTAACAAGATCTCTACCCACAGTAAGATTCACCAGTACTTTTCCAGCCCCCTCAAAGAAAGCTGTATTAAAACACTAAGGGCAGATTAAAGCATTAAAAGGCCTCTTGCTCACCTTTTCTCCCCTTTCTTGCCCATGAGGCAGGCTCCTGAGGATGGGAATGAGAGTACTCCAGATCTGACAATGCCCTAGTTCACCATGAACTCTGAAAATGCAAGTGACAGCTCCTCATAAACACTGAAGGCTAACTGGATCCTTGCAGGCCACACACATTTAAACCTGCTTGTATTTCAGAGTGATTTTATTTAAGGTTGCTGCTCGCTCAAAAGGTCAGTATTTTCTAATTGGTTTAGGCCATAATTGCATTTTATGTACTTTGTATGTATCCTCATGTCAACAGCCAGTAATTTAAACAATGAGCAGCTAACATAAATTGGTATTTTGAGTGAGAATAGGGAGAAAAGAACAAAGTGAGAGATGCCAACTGCAGTTACCCCATGTTTGGTCTTTAGGTTGCCTGTCAGAGGTGCTTTGGTTACTGAGATGCATCTGCACCACGGCCACAGAGCAGCTGAGCAGAAAGCAAAGCCAGTGCTTCCTTTGGCTCTACAGGAAGGTTTGCCAAAGGCTCAGCTTTCCTACTCACTTCCAGCATAAACAAGTTGTCAGTCACAATGTAAGGAAACACAGCAAGCCAAAGAGGCTCCAACTTTCCTGCTTTTAGCAAGCTGAATGGCAGCAACAGTGTGGCCAACAGGATGAGGGTGGTGATCAACCTCCTGTACTCAGCACTGAGGAGGCCACACCTCAAGTACTGGGTTCAGCTCTGAGCTCCTCACTTCAAGAAAAGACCCCAAGGTGCTGCAGCACAACTCTTACCAGCAGCTGAGGGAGCTGGGAGAGTTTATCCTGGAGAAAAGGAGGCTCAGGGTGACCTTAGCACTCTCTACAGCTCTCTGAAAGGAGGCTGTAGTGAAGTGTGGGGTGGTCTCTTCTCCCAGGTAACAAGGGACAATATGAGAAGAAACGGCCTCAAATGGTGCCAGGAAAGGTTTAGGTTGGATAATATAGGGAACATTTCTTCATGGGAAGGGCTGTAAGGCATTGTAACAGGCTGGCCTGTAGAGAAAGGAGGAAGCAGTGGAATCACCATACCTGGAAGTGCTCAAAAAACAAGCGGATGTGGCACTCGGGGCCATGCTGGTAGTGCTGAACATGACAGCAGCAGGGTAACAGCTGGACTCTGATCTTAGAGGCATTTTCCAACCTCAACAGTTCAATGGAGCTTCTAACCAAAAGTGATCTTTCAGCCCAACCTCAGTTCACACTCAGCTTCCCATCTCTTTCAGTTCCTGCAGCTAAGAGAGCCTTCCAGCCAGTTTTTCCAGCACCGAACTCCAGAATCCTATCTTTCATTTCAAAGAATAAAAGGCAGTACAGAGAGAGTGTAGGTTTCTTTAAAAAGTGTCTTCTCAAGGTAGCAAAGTTTGCAAAACTGATACAGTAACTTCCTGCAGACAACTCCAGGGAATATTTCAGCTTCTTCTCCTTCTCCCTTCTTAACGTGGTAGGGTCACTGACACCCACCAGATGAAAGGGAAGCGTAACAGCAGGAACACAACATGCATCAACACAATTAACACCCAGATCAACAACGTGAATCAAAACAGGAAAAAGTTCCACACAAGGCACAGTTAAAGAGAATTGAAACCAAAAAGACAAACAAGAAAAAAATCACATTTTGCATGTCTTCCTTTTATCTCCACTGGAGGAAGAGATTTTTCTCATAAAACTACAACAAAAATAGTTTTTTATCAGGGTCCCTGCTGCTAAGCACGTAGAGAAACAGTCCTGGGCTGCTATATCACTTTCCTGCAATTAACCCATAATAATTGATACAGTACCTAAGTCCATACACCTACTTCCACAACTCCTGAGTCTCTGCCAGGCATCACTGCTGCTGCTACACACAAATCCCTTGTTAAGGCAACGGCTCAAAGTACATTAATTCTGCCAACAGGACAGTGCCAGTAAGTGCCTCCTCCCCTCTCCCTGCTGCCTCTTTAAGCCTGTTTCAATAGCACTGCTGAATCTTAACCACCCACTCAGGGGCTCTCCCACTCTTTCCCATTTCCAGCACCACGCAGCACCTCAGTGCCTTTCCTGCTAATCCTGCCAGATATCCAATGCTGCTTAGAGTCAAGTCAGCTACAGAAGCCAAAGCAGCAGAAAAAGCAATCCAGTACAAGCAGCCTCCTCCAAACTGTATCACCTCAAACAAGGAGCGCTAGAACTGAAGACAAACAGCAGAGCCACGCAGCCCTCTCCGCAGGGCACAGTTCAGCTGTACTGCTGAGCAGCCCAGGCCCATCCCAGGTCCAGCACCAGCTCCTCTTGGGCACCAAGGGATGTGCTCTGCACTCCACAGCCTCTCAAAGAGCCGCACAGCACCGCTGAGGGGGAGGCACAAACTGCTGCACTGGGCACTGCTGCCAAAAGAAAAGTTCAGCTCTGTAACTGCAACCCAGTTCAGCTGAAAAATTTCTCCAGACTCCCAAAACTCACAAGTACAGTTAAGAAGCATATCCATGTAGGAACTGACTTGGTGATATGTGATAACACTGCAAAGATGGGTAGACAACTGGGCTGTAACTGGATCTGACTGTGTGTTGCCAAAGATTTGTCTCTATCTGAAAGTCCAGATTTAGGCTGGGATAGCCAACACATTTGTTCACCTTCACTTAAGAACAAGGTTTCCTTCCCTTACAAATGGAGGTCTCAGCTTGCCAGTGTTACAGGCCAGGACGTGTGACTGGTGGGAAGACCTCGAGCTTGGCACAGTCCTTCCTGCACTGGAAGAGCATTCCATTGAACACACCTACTGAACACACTGCACTCACTAAGAGCTGTGCCTACTGCAGAGCAGATTAGAAAAACACTAATTTCAAAATCACTAGTTAACTTGTTCCAAGGACATTATAACACACACCTCAGCAGCTCAGCTCCATACAAGCACCTTCCTATGATCAAAGGGCCCAAGGCTCGCCCACTTACCTAAGGATTTTTAACATCACTCCTGACTCTTTTTACCACAGAAATATCAGCCACTGCTACAAAACAAGTCTCAACAGCTGGAGCATTTTTGATTTTTAAACACATTTTCCTGGGAGAGGAAATGCCCCTGTCATGTGTACATTGATGGCTGCTGGCCAGTCAAGCCTAGAGGTATAGAACTGAAAGAAGTCAGCAATCCCAGGTGTAAGGGAAGCCACACTTACCATCCTGACAAGAACAAACACAGAGGAGGCTGCTCACTACTTCTCTTGACATCAAGTTCTCAACCTTGTGTAAATCCATCTGGACAATCAAACTTCTTTTCTGCAGGATTACCTTATGTTGAGACCACAATGGTTTAATATACAGCTTTCACTTGGGTGAAAAAGAAAGAGGCAAACACAACTCTACAAAGTCTCTATGTTTCAGCACTCCTGTCCAACCAACAGTGCAGCCTCTGTAGATCATATTTATGTCCTCATTTGGTGGATCCATGAAATCTTTCCTTACATTGTAGAGAGTAAACTCTGGGGAGAAAAGGCTAGGATTACAAGATGAACTGAAACAGAAAGATAGCAGTATGTTCCTCTTCAAAGCTCACTAAAGCTTAATCTAGTCCTAATGCACCACAGAAATAAATCAACAAGAGATTAGACTAAAGAACAGCTCAGTTTGATATCTGATTAATGACACAGTGATATGCCTGTGACAGGTATGTCTGTACTTAGAACAAGACCAAGAATAATATTCAGCCTTTCACAAGCCAACTTCCAACCTCTTCAAAAGCACCAAATTGCATTTCAAGGGTCTTCTCAAAGAAGCAGGATTTCTCACAGCACCTCAAGGTTCTACAACCATTTCATCAAATTCGCTATCTAAATGTTCACAATAGATAGTGTGCTCATTTTTCTATGGAAAAAAATGAAATTTAAAATCAGAAGTTGCACTTCTTAATGTTTGTACCAGCATTCTTTTATTTTGAAAGGTTTTCTGCCTTTTAAACCTCAGCACATAACACGTAGGTCTTCAGCAGCTATTTCTATAATATTATTAGCTTTAGAAAATACTCCAGTTCTATGTCCTAACTCTCAAAATCGTTACTTACTGCACTTCTCCAAACTATTTATTAGCAACAAGCCTGACATACCAGCAGTTAGAAAGATTTCCATTCAAGAATTTTGAACTGCATTCCCTTCCTATCCTAATGACAAGTGTGAGACTTTGCTCCCTGAAAGGCAAGTGTTAACTGCTTTGAGGGTGGCTCCAAGGCAATGTTTAAAATCTTAACAAACACAGTTCCTTAGATCAGGATTACAAAGTATTTAAGAAACTTAATTCTCTTAAAAGCAAGATGACTTCACTTCACTTGCTTTAAAAAAGTGATTTGATTCTATCAAAAGCCTTAACCTCATTTTCTACAGCAGTCATTTTCACTATTATTTTATGTCTAAGCAACACATTAAAGGAGGCCAAGCTTGTCTCCATGCCTGGGAGTTCACATACTCCAAGTGACTGTTCCTCCCGTGAAATCAGGGCTGTGATGATTCCCATATTAGGCAAAGGATCGACAGATTGAACCTTTTATTTCCCTAAAGTTTACAGTTCCTCGAGTAGATCACACCACATGGACCAAGGCAAATGAACACCTGCAAGGAAAAGCCAGAATACCCTTCCTTTCATGCAGAAGAAGTTGAGGAGGGGGAAAAGCAAGTTTGCAGGCAGTAGTATCACAGGATTGGGTTTAAAGAGACAGCTAAAATAACTGCACTTATTCTTCCACTCAGCAGTACCACCCTGCTGGAGGAGATAAGAGGTGAGAACAACTTTTCCAAGCATGCACAACACAGGGAAAGCAGTCCTAACACGTCAGTACAAGCAGTTGACACACGTTCTCCAACAAGTTTCTGTAATTTTCAATCCAAGTTAAAAAAAAAAAACCACCTTGTTATCCTGGGAGGCATTATCCAATGCATTGCTCAAAAAGACATTCCAAATATTTTACTGAGACCAATAAAAACCTGTAAATTCAACATGCTTATCTCCGAGGTGACGGTGGGAAAATAAATGCATTATAATTTGACACTAACTACAGACTGGAACCTGATTCTGATGTCACTGGAACAACAACTACGCAAGAGCAAATTAAGTTCTACTCTCAAATATCAATTCACTGGATATTGCATTCTACATTCCATGTCCACATATCAGTTCAAGTCTTCAACATTTAGGCTTCTATTCCAGTCCTTTAAGAGAAATCTGCCATGACCTGCAGTAGGAAATCCCACCCAGCCACACAAAAGTCACCAATATATAGGGCTGAAAATGCAATCATCATTTGCTCATCATCTGCACTGAAAACACATTTAGACAAAAACAACATCAACAAACCACAGGAGACATCTCCCCTCCTAGTAAAGCATATCAGAATTTCCCTCATACAGAGTGTAAATAGAGGCCAAGTAACAAAGCTGAGAACAAGAAATCCTTCCCCAAAAGACTCTTAATGCAGTCTCAGACTTTTGCCAGTCCTCTCACCTATTCCTCCATGATAGAGCAGGGCCATTCTTTAAATGAGCTGGTTTCTCATAAATCATTTCTGCAAAGGCCCAAATGGATTTTTCTTTCACCTTACACTTGATTTCCTATTAGTCCTGCTTGTAAGTTCAACAAGTGGGCATCAAACAGGAATTCCAAGACCCAGCTTACCTGCATTTACTCATGTAACTTCTTCTGGACTGCCTTGAATGCTCAGTAGTGCCATCTTGGGTGGCAAACTAAGTTTTTCCAACCTTAAAGAGAAGCCAGCTACTAACCATAATAAAATTAGCATAGCTTTTCTTTTTTTTCCTGTTTAGTTACTTGAAGGAGATACTTATATAGCTTCAAAGATCACACTTTGCACAAAGATGTACTCTTCTCACACTAAAATGAGATGTAAACCAGCCGTGTTACTTCAAGGAGTAACATCCCCGTGGAGCAGCCAAAATTCTCAGTGACAGATTCCAGACAAACTGAATAGATAACTTTAGGAGGATGTTCACATGTTTACACATCCTGAAGAGATAATTATGGCCCTAGAACAGGGATGTGGGCTCCCTCCCAAACACAAAGGGGGACAAGTGAGCTTCTTGCTTTGCTGCAGAGCAAGAACACAAGTCAAATATCAACTTGGGGAGTTGAAGGAAGGAACTTCAAAAGTTCTTCCAACTTTTATGTTCAAAGTGTTTGAAAAAGCTTTGGCAAGCACATGAAATCTTGTTTTTTCTGGAAATGAACCCTACACAGAATATATTACTTCAGAAATAAACAGAAGCTAAAGGTCAGGCAAGTTAGTTACCAATACTCTCAGAACACAAGCTTCCATTATGTATTAATTTGCTCCTAGAAATGCCTTGATTATATTCCTTATCCTAAAAGACATCACTTATTTCTTATCAGTCATTTCTTTGCAGCTAACTCAAGCAGCAGACATCAATGTGAGCCATGCTTTCAAAAACATCTAAAATTTGCTCATTTGTTTGGTCTTTCAGACAAATCCCAACCCCAGAAATCGACTCCCTACACAGCACCATGACCTTAAAATCAGCTACAGAAGGAGATTATAACTCTTTGAATCATATCAAGAACAACCTTCCAAAACCAAGGAAAGCTACCTCTACCTTTCCTCCAGGTCATCTCAGGAAGTTCAGTCTGCTGGAAAAGTTTTAAAAAAAGAAACCCAGTCCTCCTTCAGCAAGAGTAAAGTCTAAAGAACCACCACATATAAGCACTTCTGAAAATTTTCAGTTGTTGGCCAATGGCAAATACAGCACATCTGCCTATGCAGAAACTTAGAAAATATTTTTTATGCCTTGTTCACCTCAGATAGTTGAGGTTAGAGACAAAACCTAAAATACTAACAACTAGCATAGTAAGTTTAAGAAGTAAATGCAGCCTTTAGCAGAAAGTTGAAAAAACGCACTCAGGCAGCTCATGGATTACATTGTAGGCACAGCACGCAGCAACAGTAGAAAAAGAAATTAAGTAAATTAAAGAACAAGACAACAACTCAGCCTGATTTTAAAGTTTAAACCTTCCCATTCAAAGACTGCCACGAATATAAAAACTCATCCCAGGGATGTGGTCTGTTCATAACCACAATAAAAAACAAATTCAAATTTAACTTATCTAAGGTGACATTTGACTGAAATTTGGCAGTTTTCCTTATGAGTGTCCTTGAAACTTCCACGGACTGTGACAAGCTGTACAACAGTCTACTAACAACAGGCACAAAGTTAAAAGTACTTTTATTACAGAGCTGAAGTGAAGCCTGTGACGGTGCTGGAGATCAACACCACTGTGGTTCACATCCAAACCAACAAGGACACAGAATCCACACCTGCATTTCCATCTGCCTATTTCATCTGGTTTGGAACTTGGGAAACTCAAAGCTGGGGACGATGTGATGCAACCAACAGGAGATAAGTGCTCTTCTACTACACTGGAGGAAAATCCCCAGCCCTTCTTCCCCCAACAGACCTGCTCCTGTCCAGGCTGGCCACCATGAGGTAGTGTCCCTTTTATTATCACAGCAGGAAGAGAAAACAATTCCTCATCTATCACAGTCAGTGCTACTTTAGTAGTGCAGTCAGTACGCAAATATTAATCACTGATATTCAAGCACAGGGACTGCAGTTGGCACAAGGTGGCTGAGAAGTATCAGGACTGTTGTGAGACGTGGCTCCAGCATTCCCGTGCATCCAGCACGAACAAGAGCTGCCTGGCCTCCTGAACCAGGACACACTGTCATGTTTAAAGCAATGCTTTCACAACAATCCAACTGTCCTGTGCTAGAACTATTTCTCTGCTAGCTTTTGGTTTAAGTTGCAGGCAAGTGAACGTGAAAAGCAAAGAACACAGCCTTCCTCAACTCCACTCCCTGCTTTCAAAATAATTCCAGCTGAAAAAACAAAAACCCAGAGCTATTATTTGAGGAGGTGCTGCAACGCAATTATTGATTTTAGGGTAACCTAGGATGTAACAGCTGTTAAGCAACACTCAGTAAAGGCTCAGGAGGAGTTAATGGCCTCTCCTGTTACACTGCTGCTCTTGTAACTATTCCAACCTATCCCACTGCTTTATTTCACTGCACAGAAAGCCCTTCTGCAGGCAGGCACAGACCCTCCACAGCTGTACACACAGACTCTATCACCTAAGTTGTTCCATGACTAAAGTTCAGAAGCAACTAAGAGTGACATGTGCATGTTTCCACTGCTAATGATGACACAGCTAATTAAAGGCCACTTATTACAGGTGTGCTGGCACTTTTACGGCCTTGAGAAAACTATGCAATAATCCAATGCTTTGAGATTATTAAACGACACAGTGGCAAAAACACAGAAAACTGAAACCAAAGAAAACTGAGCAGTGCTGAGAGGGAGAGAGACCAGCCCTTGAGCAGTAAAGCAGTATCATTTCCTCAACTTCAATCTCTGTGCTCTTTTAAATTATTCAAATTGCAACGCTGCCAAACACAATCAAACTTTTCCTGATGCTCAGAAGTACTGCTTCTCCTCCCTGTAAATCAAGCCAGGTGAGTTGTCACTCCATATCTCCCAGTTTATAGTGCAGCTAGATATCCCTATCTCTAGCTGGTAAATCAAGCAATTGAAACCAATCGTGGCACATGGCATCTGCTAGGTTTTGTTTAATTGTGCCCAGTCCAATCGTTCTGCTTCCAAATTAAGTGAGAGTTACACAACAAAGATGTTAAAATAGTTCAGTGTTCCAGTGCAGTGCTAAAAACCTCACATGATCCAGCTCGGCGTTCGAGTCAGTACAACCCTCACAAGTCCCAGGTGCCCCCTCGCCAAGCGTACGGCAGGGAGACTGCTACGAGCTCTCAGCTTTTTTAAGGCATTCCTGAGAAATAACCACACTTTAAAGAAACACACTGCGCAGACTCCTGCACACCCGAGGCTAAACACCCAGCCAAAGCCATGTCCCATCCCCACCAGGGGACAGATTACAGGCAGGAGCAGCGCTGACAGCGGAGCGCACCAGCTCCATGCGGGGACGGCCCGACAGGGATCAGTCACCTCCTTCCCCGAGCTGCAAGCGGACGCGGCCCCGGGAAAGTCGGCGCCCTCCGGGCTACCTGGCTCCGGTCCCGGCACCGTGCAACGCTAGCGCCCCGCGGCCCCCGAGCCCCTCGGGGCCGCAGCTCCCGCTCCTTACGGGGCCCAGGCACACACGGTGAAGCCCGGCCGCACCGCAGCGGGGAATAAGGTCACCGACAGTGGCCCCCGGGCCGCCCCCGCTCCGGGCACGGGCCGCCGACCGCAGCGGGGGAGGCCCCGGCCGCAGAGCGGGGAACGCGGGGTGACCCCGCCGAGGAGCGGCGGC
>VZUA01010926.1:32388-49386 GCA_013401035.1 Horornis vulcanius | reverse complement strand
GCTCGGTGAGGGCCCGCGGCCGGCTCCGAGCCCCTCCCCGCCGGCTCCGGGCCTTCCGCTGCTGGGCCCGGGGAGCCCCGGGCCGGCCGTGCCCGGCGTGGGGCAGAGCCCCGTCAGCCCCGGCTGGGCTCGAACCGCGTTGGGGGCTGAGCGTGGCTCCTCGTGTCCCCGTCCCTGCCAGCCGTGCGGTGCTGCGGCGTCTCCGTCGCTAATTGCCGGCTTGCTAGGTGGTGTGGAAAGCACCCCAGATAATCGAAATGTCTTGGTTTGGCTTGTGGTGAATACACGTGGGTTTTTCCCCCCGGAGGGTGCTGGGCACTGCCCGGGCTCCCCAGGGAATGGGCACAGCCAGGAGGCTGCCGGAGCTCCAGGAGGGTTTGGACAGCGCTTCAGGCTTGCCCAGGGTGGGATTGTTGGGGTGTCTGTGCAGGGCCAGGAGCTGGACTTGATAATCCTTTTGGGGCCCCCACAACTCAGGGTATTCTATGGTTCTGTGTTCCCTGAAGCCCTTCGTGGCACTTGGAGCCCATCAGAATCCCGTGCAAAGCCAGGGTAAAACCATGGCTCTGGTCCTCTGTGACTGAGCCTGCACTGCCTGCAGCTGACCCTTCCATCTCGAGGGCTCTTCCCTCTAGCAGAAGTCTGGGCAGCAGCACAAAATATCTCACAAAGTATCACTCAGATAAGTTTTTGCACTTTCTTGAGCATTGAGGCTTGTGGGTCACTTTTGGTGGCCCCCCTCGAAGAGCAAGGGGAGTCCTTGGAAACTGCTAAATTAAATGGCAGCCTCTGAAGGGGACCTAGAGCCTGTCCTGAGGAAGAATCCTCTGCACTTGTAGACGTGAGTTTTTGAGCAGTGGAGCATCCACCACATGCCTGGCTGAATTATTTTAACAAACAGTAAAGCTGTAGGAAAATATTCACATCCTGAGCACTGGGAGATGTTGAGGATCACACCACCTGCTGCTTTCCAGCTTCCTCTCTTGCACTTCCCAGCCCAATAATCCCATTGTTCCTGTCAGTGTTCCTTAACCAGTTTGGGGCAAAACCTGCCCAGTTCTGGTTCAATGAGCAGAGCTGGCTCAGCTGCCCTGCCAGAAGCAGGGTGGGGAGCACAGGCAGAACTGGTGCCCCACCAAACCCGGGCTAGCATTTCTGATTAATAGGTTGTGACAAACTCCTGGGAGTGACAGCTCCTGCAGCTGCTCCAGCTGCCTGCAGCACTGATCCCTATCTGCAGTTTGAGTGCAGTTCCTGAGCAGCCTTTATCTCCCATCTCACCTCTTGTTTCATCTGCTCTTAATACTTGTGGAGATTTGGGCTTTGTGGAGATTAACTGAGTGTGAGCAGGACAGGCTGGGTGTGATGCTGCAGTTGTGCTCTTACGTGGGGTGATGTCAGAGCATTTTCCTGACTCACCACAGCCTCACACATGTTTATCTGCTGCCTGCTTCTCCTTGGCCACAGGGGTGACTGGGAGAGCTTCCCAGGAGGGCTGGTTCAGGCAGAATTTGCTTTTGTCTCACAAAATCACTGATTTTACAGTGCAAAGTGTGTAAAACAGCATCAGTGCTTCATGTGCCCAGGTGTGAAGGCTTTCAGTGAGCAGGGGAGTGTTGTGCTGTTGGCTTTGCTTTTGCCAGGGAAGGTGTTGGCCATGGAGTGCAGAGCTCTGTAAATATGGGACAAAGATCAGAATCGTGGAATACTTTGGGTTGGAAGGGACCTTAAACACCATCTCATTCCTTCCACACCTTCCACCATCCCAGGTTGCTCCAAATCTCATCCAGACTGACCTTGAACCCTTCCAGTGATGGGACATCCACAGCTTCAGAGTGGTAGCAGAGAAGGGAAAGCACCACACTTCAGTCTGTGGGGACAAAAAGCAGAGCCTGGCAGTCGTGTTTGTGTTGTTTGAACTTCTGAGGAGAGATGAGATCTGTTTGCACCACAGCTGCTCTTCCCCCCTTCCCAAATCTTTCAGCAGATTGTGTTTCTCACCCTCTTCTGTGAAAAGTGGCAAACCCAAGTCTCCAGAGAACTTGTACAGCCACTCCTTAATTCATCACGTTTCCTATTACACGGCTGTGGAAAGCAAACCCTCTGCCTGTCACCATGAGGGCTGGCAAAGCTCTTGCCAAGAGCAGGGCAGAGCCTCAGTTTGTTCCCAGACAGCAACAAAAGCATCAGGGTGGTTTGGGATACTTGATCAGAGAGGCTTGTGTGTCTTGGGAATTCCTGGAGGTGTGTGGAATCATGAGTGTGAATTATCTGTGTTTATCCAGGCTGGTATCCACAGGAATTTTGGGAGATCAGAGCCCTGCAGAGCACGTGGCTGCTCTACTCCTGGGCACTTGTTAGAGAAGTGCTGTGAAACACAACTGGAAGTGGGTGCTGAAGGAATTAAAAGTAGTAGAGACTGTGTAAAGTTACAGAAATTACTGATGATGGTTGATTGTGTTTGTTTTCCTTCCTCTTTCCAGGTATTTCCCAGTCAAGATCCACTGGACAGAGCAGATTTCAATGCTGTGGAGTACATTAATGCTCTCTTTCCCACTGAGCAAGTAAGTAATGCTCCAAATACTCTCAGACTGTACTTTCACACTTTTTACTATCAGATTTTACTTCCACCCTTTACTGTCAGGGTAACCTGATAGCAAATGACCAAAGCAGTGTTTAAACCTGTAGCCAAACCTTTTATTTTAAACAGAAGCACAGGAAATAAAGCTTTAACAATAATCACTTCTTAATTTTGCAGCTCACAGGGTCTGCTGTCATTTTGTGGTCTCTTTCCACCCAGAGTGCTTGCTATAATTTAAGTCCTGCTTTGATCTGTAGAAATAAATTCATTTTCTATGTGGATGGAGTAAATTTCCTAGCTTGCCATGTGTCAATCCTTGGTGAGTTCCTGGGGTTTTCAGCCAGATCAGGCAGGCATTGCCTGTGCAGTGTCACAGCAGAGTTTGAACCCAGTTGTTTCTTTTGAGATTTAAAGAAATAGATTGCAGTGGGCCCACATCTATGCTTTGTGTTCCCAACTTCCACCCCAGGGGGAGTTTTGGATTAACCTCTTGCAAAACAGAGATGTTTCTACAGGTGAAGTTCGTGTTGTGAGGCTGCTCCAGCATTTACCCTGTCTGAGATCCTCTGCAGCACCGGTGGTTTTGGCTTGCAGCTTTTCCTGATGGTGTGGCTTGGCTTTTTTCCCTTTGCCAGCAGTGAGGAGCTGTTTCCCCAGCAGTGCCTTCACTGCATCACCTTCCAGACTATCTCCTGAGTGTCTGGGCTCTGCAGGGGGGTCTCAGCCAAAGGCAAAGCTCTGTCCCCATCCCCACTGCCCACTGGAGGTCACTGTCACACAGCTTTGCTGACAAAGGACAAGGCAGAGCTCAGGGATGGGGGAAGCCCTGACCTGGCTTTTTCTCCTCTTTATGATGTGGCAGAGTTGTTGTCTCAGCAGCTGAGTTGTTGTCTCAGTTCCTCCACCTGTAAAACAAAGCCATTGCTCTCCTCTTCATCAAGACCCCTGTGTGATGAAGTGTTTGGGATCACATATTCCTCTGTAAAACATTCACTATTTCACTTCTCTCTGATTATTTTTTTATCTTCCAGTCTTTGGCAAACATCGATGAAGTCGTGAACAAGATCAGATTGAAAATCAGGTAAATATTTCTCCATTTCATTGCATCTCAGGTGGCCTGGTCTGATTGTCACCAAGGCTTCATAAATGCAGCCTTTGTGCTACAGCTGACAGGATTTAGTTTGTTGAAAAGGCATGGATAGGACCAGCTTCTAATAGTGGCACAGAAGCAATTATAATTTTTTATATTTCACTTCTGTCATGTGCCCTTCAGGCTGTTTAAGCTTATGAGTTGCAAAGTGCAGCTTTGAAAAACAACTGAGAATGAAAAAGTACCAAATTTTGGTACAGTTTGAAGGCTGAGTGAACAAACTACCCAAAAGACTGAGTTGCCAAGAATTCATTGGTTTTGGGGTCAGAATATCAATTGTAAAAACTCTCACACTGTATTTTTGAATTGTCATTATTGGTCCTAAAAGTACAAAACAAACACAAGTGTTCATGAAATACTTAAATTTTCTGGGCTGGCTGATATTGCCAGCATGAAATGATTGAGACATCAACACTTTCTTATGTGGGAAGTTGAAATGCAAACAGACAAGGGATAACTGACAATATTGCTTAAGGGAACAGGAATGCAAGAAACCCTGGTTAAATTAAGAAATGGATTTTTATTTCTGCAACAGGACTTTTAAATTGTGCAAGATTGAACAGAGAGGGAGGGGGGAAATAATGAGTTTAGCATTGGCAACATCAGCTTTTTTTTTATTTTAAATTGGTTCTGAAGCTCTCAGGATTCCCCCAGTTGTTTGGGTCGGGCTCACAGAGGCTGGGTGTGACACTCTGGGGTTTTTCCTGCAGGAGGTTGGATGACAACATTCGGACTGTGGTGAGGGGCCAGACCAACGTGGGACAGGATGGCAGGCAGGTATGTGCAGCCAGGAGTGCCAGGGGCTCTCAGCTTGGGATGGCACACTCAGGAATGGCCCTGGCAGGCAAAACTCCACTGCTGTTGTCACTGAGATGTTCCTGTGCCTCTTACACTGATGAGCTGCTCACTCTGCAGCTGTTCTGACCTGCCTCACCCTCTGAAGGGAAGTGAATGAGGAATTGATTTAAAAATCAAGCACAGGCCTGTGTTTCACTCTAAATCTGAAGATAAAACGAGCAGCACTGAACAGGTACAAGTACATTTGATCCTGGGTAGGGATCAATACAAGGCTGTTTGTCCTTTCCACTGTGCTGATCACTGGCTGCCACTTCCTCTTGCAGCTCTTGTTCAGCCCTCAGGTTTTCACTTGTTTTTTACCTGACAGAAGTGTTTGCTGGGAGTTCAGTATTGGTGAGCACAGGCATGGCTGCAGGGCTTGGGAGTGCCCAGCTTGGCCCCACTGTCAGCTGATTTTGAGGCTGAATAGAGCCTGGTTTGGCTCTATTTCCTGTCCTGTTTTAAACCAGGGACATTGAACCTTGAACCATCAGTCAAGGTTGCTCTGTGACTTCTTAATACCAGCCTTAAGACTGGCATGGGGTTATTACCCTCTCTGTTTTCCACTCCTTGCTGTCACAGCAATTGGTATCTGTTTCTAATCCTATCTGTGCCACAGAGCCCTTCAGGGAATTATTTAACCTGCCTATGCTTTTGTATTGCTTTAGAAAAATGAGACATGCTCATTTCTCCCAGCATGAGTAGTTTAATCATGGATGTCTAAGTACTGCTTTAAACTGGGGATGTGCTTGGGATGTGGCTTGCCTGGGAGTGGTGCTGCCTGTAATTACTGTGCAGGAGTGAGACAAGGCATCAGGTGAGGAGGCAATTACTGAAACAGAGGAGGGAGTGGAAACTGGTGCAGTGCTTGGGGAGTTTGGCTGTGACTGCAAAGCTGCTGCTGTTGCAGCCTTTTGGGCCCATTTGAGGGGATAAATTCTGTGAGAACGCCACAAAAGAGTGGGATTGAGAAGAGCTGTGGGTGAGAATTGCCTGGAGTGCCTCAGGACTTGGAGAAAAGGATGAACACAAGCAGTGCCATGATCAGCTGTGCCTGTGGGATAACAGGGGCATTTCTGTGCTGTGGAGATTGGCAAGCTTTGTTCAGAGCTCTGTCCTGTGTCTGCTTTCTCACTCTTCCATCCCTTTGAAGTTCTCCAAGGCATGGACAGATGGGCCTGTTCAGTGTCCTGCTCTGAAGCACCAGGAAGGCAGAGCTGTCTGTGCTGCCCTTCCTTCAGTTTGGTTGTAAAGGAACCAGTTAAAATCCTGATTTAAGTAAAAACCTTCAGGTGTTCACTTGTGTGTCCATGCAGGACATATTTCAAGTGGCCTGGAGCTGCAGTTAATTACAAATATTCCTGTATTTAGCTGTGGATTTTCCTGTTTTCCCTCATTTTGTTGCTTTGCAAAGTAGAAGCAAACTTTAAGACAGATGCCAGAGCTTGCAATTGCATGGGCTGAGGCCAGACAATCTCCCAGGAGCACAACTGTTGTTTCTAACTTTGAAATCCTAACAAATACTGAAACCATTCAATTATTTAAAGTGTAACTTCTTTGGGAAGAAAAATAGATCAATTCTGAAATGCTGTGAGCTTTTTCTTTCTATGTTTCTAATCCAAGCCCATCATTTCACACCTGGATATGCATTTTGTTGTGTGAATTTCTGGAACCAGACTGTTGGAGTGGCAGGACTTGGCTGGGTCTCGAAGTTTAAAGCAGTGAAGGAGCATCAGCAAGCTCAGATTTTGGAGGTCACAGGGACCTGGAGCAAAGGAGGTCACCTTACAGTGCTGGGGAACTCTTGAGTGGCATTTCAAATGAGATGGACTTTTATATTTGTCACCCCAAAATCAGAGAAGAAACATTTGCTGTTGCTGTCCCCTGAGTCTCCTGGGTGCTGTGTGGGGGAGGGAGGCAGCCCTTTTCACATGATCACCCTGTTGGTAGCAGATTGTGGGGGTGAAAACCTTGTTTTCCAGCTTCAGCTGCCTGCTCCTGTGCTGAAAAGTGCCTTTGTTTTACCAGCATATTCTCAGGGGAATCAAGGACACTTGGAAATGTTTTTGTAGAGCAAGAGGCCTGACTTCTCCCACTTGGAGAGGTTTTTATTTTCCAATGCATGGTAAGAAATTGTTTTGAAACAACTGAAAGCAAGGTGCTGTTAAGGCAGTTCAGTTCTGTGCCTGGAAGGGAGTTGGTGTTGCTGTTTTCCTTGTTTAGTTTTCCTGGCAATTTGGTCCCACAGCAAAATTAAGTTCTTCTTTCTACTGATCTTATATTTTTACTAAATTTGTAGGAAACTTGTATCCTCAAGACCAGTAATTCCCTGCAAAATTGGATTGACACATCCACATGGATAGATAGTGTCATCCTGTGAGCCTCACCCTTAGGCAGCCCAGGATGAAGATCATTATTGCATTTTATCATCACAACCACAACTGCAAACCACCCTTGATTAGCAAGGGAACAGTTGGCAACCAGCTTTTGCAAGAGGTTTGAAACAAAGCTTAAAAGCAGCCACATCAGTAAGTTTAATCTCTAATCTTCTCCCATTTGTAACTCTTACCATAAAAGATGTCTCCAGCCTATAGTGCACAGTACTTGCAGCAGGCTGGCTTTTGGAAAAGTCAGAAATTTTTGGAAAATTCCTGTCTTTTGATTTCCCTCCCTTGGCACACTGAGATCCGAGAGGAACACTGCAATCTCTTTGAAAGCATGTGCCATAAATAAAAGTGCATCTGAACTCTGATTTTGAATTGCAGTGGGAGCTCAGGATCCTGTGTATTTAAGTGCAGGATTGGGCCTGAAAGGTGTTTGTGCAAAACCCTCTTCCCTTCAATCACATTTTCTCCTGACAACCCCTGATACTGCGGCCAGCGTTTGCCAGCGTTGCCTGACTGCTTTGTGTCAGAGATGTCCTTGTCTGAGGGGTAAATAATAATTTGAATAAACATCCTCTCAGTCTCTGACTTCCTTCCAACGGAAATGCAAACCTTGGATGCAGTGGCAGAAGAAAAAAAACAAAGTTGTTTAAGTCAAAGCAAGTCAGGAGGGGCTTCTTTGCTGGGTCCCNTCAGTCTCTGACTTCCTTCCAACGGAAATGCAAACCTTGGATGCAGTGGCAGAAGAAAAAAAACAAAGTTGTTTAAGTCAAAGCAAGTCAGGAGGGGCTTCTTTGCTGGGTCCCTGCCCTCAGCTGTCCGTGCTGGTCCATCCCTGCTGCCCTGGCAGCTGAGGGAGCTCAGCCTTGACTTTTCCATCTCCTGTCAGCCAGAGCTGCCCAAAAAATGGTTGGGAATCTTGTGCAGGCACTTGACTCAAGTGCTGCTCAAATTACTGGGGTTTATCATCAACCTACCCAATCCCTTTTTTAGACACCAGTTCCTAGAAGACAAGCTGAGGTTATCGGCCTTGGCGGACTGGGATTTTTTTTGGTTTTTTTTTTTGAGGGGATGGGGTTATTTACCAACTGAGCCCAGCAAAGAGCTTTCCAAAGCTGTCTTGTGGAGGAGCCTTGTTGAGAGCTGCATCTTCCCAGCTGTCCAGGAGAGGGGAGCCCAGCCTTGGTTTTGAGAGCAGGATGTTTTGCTGATAATTGATGGTGAGGGAGCGCTGCCAGCAGGGACAAATCTGGGTAGTGCTTCTTGTTACTGTCCCAGTCAGAGGAGTCTGAATCCCAGTCTGAGCCAGTGGGGAATATGGAGGGTGCAGCTATGGAAATGTGCTCTCTGTGCTCCTTGAGGAAAAGGAGACCTTAGGGATAGGAAATCCAAAATCCTGATTGCAGATCCAGCTGCTGTGATGGAGTCTCCTGTCCTGTCCGTCTGAGATGATGTTTGGGATGACACTTCTGTGCCCCCCCTGCCTACTGAGGAAATGGAGCAGGGCTTTGAGTAGCTATGAGAAGGCATTTCAGTTAGAAATTTTCATGTAAAAGTAGGGTTTTTTTGTCTATCAGCTTTTAAACTGTTCCCCAAACAGTCTTGCTCACAGACACGTGTGTGGATAAATTAGCAGCGAGGTGTCTGAAAAACCAGATTCTGAGTCTAAAAATAAAAGCCATCAAATAGATGTGGCCCCAAAAGAGTTATTTAAGCAGCTCTAAAGACAGGAATGCTCCCTTCCCCACAAAGCATAACGTTTCCCAGTTCAAAGCATCTGCCTTTTTGAAATTTTGCCCTAGAATTTCCTCCAAATGCAAAAGCCTTAAAATAGTCTGGCTCATTTGGCTTCCCCTTCCTGGTGCGATATTTCAGTAAAATCTGCAGACAATGCCCTGAACCTCAGAAATTATCTCACTAATGATCCTTTTATGGGAGGAAACAACAGCCGTGGGTGGAACATTCCTCTGTAGGGCGTAACAAAATTTTCCTTGGGAGTCCCAGACTTGGACAATTTTGGATGCCCTGGGAGAGGCTGGGAATGCAGGAGCTGCTGTGCTTCAGTTGTAACAGTTTCTAGGGAGCCGGTGCTACACGATTTTTCCTCTGGAAGTTTTTTTTTTTTTTTTTTCTCTCAAAGCTGCTGCTGCTGAACTGGAGTGTGGGCTGACCTTGCTGAGAGCTGCAGTCCAGTTGTGGCACAATTTCCTCTCTGCCCTAGGGTGCAGTATAAAAAGTTCCCATAGATTTTTCCACGGAGCGTTTAACGCGCTCCGTATGGTTTGATGTGTCACTCCTCAGTTGTGTTTATTGCTGAAGCCTCTGCATGGACTGGCTGTAATTTTTTTGACAATTGCTGACATGCCTTTACTGGTTGTTTGGCTGAAGCTGCTTCACCTATCAGGCTTTTGTCCTTGTAATAAGTAGCCTCTGCATTTGCTGCTGGTTTAACCCTTGACGGTGTCTGTGCAACCAGGATGAAGTGCCTTGGGTGGGTGAAGGTGAGGTGGATTCAGCTGAAATCCATTTTTGGGAAGAATCAAGAGCCCCAGAGGAGTCCCAAGATCCCAAATGGATTTGTAGCTTGATAGTTTGAGTCTAAATAAAACCCAACAAACTTGTTGCTGTTATCTCTGGTCCATCTTTCCCTTCCTGCCCTGTGCACACAGTGTGTGTAAATGTCTGAAGTTGCATCAAATAAGGACTGTGTTTCAAAGAAAAATGTGGTTTATTGCTTAACGTGTCTGACTCCATTAGGGTCTGGTTCAATTAGTGTTAGAACAAAGTTAAGTGTTAACTAGAAAAGCAAATGGATGTGCCTGGGCTGGGAAAAGCTCTGGATGTTTCTCATGGCTGAAGATACTGGCTGATAACTTGGATTGCTTTGGTTGGCTCTTTCTTTGTTTTGCTCCATGAAAACAGTGATAGATACTTTTCTTTCTCATAACTCTAGCAGTACAAGAAAAGGGATGGCAGCTGCTGTGGTCAAATAATAGGAATATATCCTTGCTGCCCAGACAGTTCAGTTGGCCATCCCATCTTTTGGTCAGCCAGGGCTGTCCTTTCTCCTGGCACGTGAAAATGAACATCTGGGCTCTGCAGCTGTGGGGAGACTCCAACTGCCTGCCCTGCCCTGGGTGTGCTGCAGTGCCTGGCAGTGTTTGAGCCTGTGGAAGGAAGAGGCTGTGTCTGGCAGGGAAAAATGCCCACAGGTTGTGGGTTTGACAAGGTCATAGCTGGAAGTATGTGAAACACTCCCTTGGTTTTTCTTTTCTTTAAACAGAGATCAGGAAGCACTTTGCAGGATCAGCACAGGGAGGAAGGAGGAGATGAAGATGGAGAGTGAATAGAAGAAGAGAGGGGTGCAGGTGCTGCCCAGAGCAGTGGGAGTGGGGTTCTCTGCTGCTTTTCTGAGCAGTGTCCTGAGCCCCAGGGTGGGTGGTGTCCCCACAGTCAGTGGCTTGTTCCCTCCAGCTTTGTGGGGGCTGGGTACAGGCAGTGCCAGCCTGGCAGGTGAGGAGCTGCTTTTGTGCTCTGTGTGCATAAAACCTGCTTAAGAAGCAGCACTGTTGCTTCAGCCTCTCCTTTACCTCCACCTCCTTGTGTGGAGGTGGCTTTTCTGACTGCAGGTTGTGTTTCAGGCTGAGCTGAGGCACCCAGTGCCTGCACATCTCCTACCCTAGGCACTTTCCTGCCATTTATTTGTTTATTTAAGCACATGCTCCCTCCCAGCCATCAAATTCCAGTGCTGCTTCCTTGGCCACAGTGCCCAGGTTTGGCTCACATGGGAGGTGTTGATGTGCCCCTGCTGCTGGGACAGCACTGACTGTCATAAGCTCTTAATAACTAGTTAAACCTAAGTCTCTGAAATATTTGGGGGCTATTTTGTGTCACAATCCCTGATGTTGTGAGCACCATCTTTCAGTTATATTCATTCTCTCCTGCCTGGCTAAGCTTTATCTCCTGGATTTTTATGAATGGGTCATTATTCTGAAATGTGAGCATATGAAATATGACTAGTGTTAGATTTCAATACCTTTTTAAGATAGTGAATGGATTGGGGTTAAATATGGCGTTTTAAACTGTGTGACTTTATATATTTTATGAAAAGTCATGCCACAGATTCTGTAAGGCTCCAGCTGAGTGATTAAAGTCCCATAATATTCTTTTGTAACCCATGAATAATAAGCAGGAGCTGAGCTGCCAAAATAAATCAAAAGTGAGTTTCATTCAGAGTCATTTCCCTAGTGAATTGTGACAGTTGGACAATGTCCTTCCCTTGTAGAGACACTGAGCTTTTTCTAGCCCAGAACACGTCCAGTGAGCAGGGTTTCAGGTGAATGGCATGCCAGGAAGAGCTAGTGTGCCATTTATTCTCGTGCTGGCATAGCTTTTGCCATCTGCTGCAGGGCAGGAGCGAGTCTGAGCTTGACCTTGCCTTGTGCTTCAGTGGGGATGTTCCTGTCCTGCAGCCTGGGGCTGGGAGTGGGGTTGAATTTGTGCTGGCAAGAGGCAGGTGCTGCTGTTGGTGGTGTTGAAGGCACTGCAAGCTGCAGACTGTGACCAGTCCTGTGTGGCTTTGATGCCAACAAAGCAAGAAACCCAGCTTAAAAATAGAATTCCAACAGGCAGGAGATTGTGTCTAACTGTGGATATTTAAAATTCTTCTCTTTCCTCTTTGTTGTCTTTTGTTGTTGTTGTTGTTGCCTCACATTTTTGGTGTGGTCATGTTTATTCCAACTGTGTTGCTTCCATGCTTCTAGCAGGTAAACTGACAGGAATTCCACTTGGAAATCCCTGTTTGCAGGGTTCCTGCTGTGGGTTGTCCTTTCCCTCCATTTATATTTGCCTTTAAATTCTTAACCTCTGCTGATTTTGACCGGGGCAGAGAAAGAGCCCCATACTTGTGATGAAGATTAACTCTACCCCAACCCAAACCAGCATATGAGCATGGATATGAATTAATCTTGCAAAATCTGATGTAACTCGAGTGGTTGCTAAACTTACCCTCCACAGAAGTCAAGCTCTGATGTTTCAGATGTGGCTCTGATATTGCAGATGTGGCTCTGATATTGCAAATATCACCAATTGCAGTGTGCAAACGTGTCAGCACACAAATCAGCTGGAGCCCCTCACCCTCAGTCATTTACAGTCCTCCCAAATAAATTTAGTGTGCTTTCCCTCTGATCAAACAGACATAGGCAGCTCCAGGGTGGAGGGAGGGTGAGCAGCATTGCCAGGGGCACTGGCTTAATCCAAGGCCCTGCAGGACAAGGCGTGTCCTGGGCACAGGGAGGTGCAGCAAACACCTGCAATCAGGGTGTCAACAGAAACAGGAGGGCAGAGACTCCCAGCTTGGCTATTCTGAAATAGATAAGGAGAATAATGAGTGTCAGACAGGGAGTTTTTGCTACATGATAATAGTGTTTAGTGTTGGGCGTGGGGCAAGGCTGTGGCTCCTCACCTGCCACATGATGAAGCTGTAGTAACTACCAAGAGGTGATGATGAAGCTGTAGTAACCACCAAGAGGTGATGGTGAAGCTGTAGTAACCACCATGAGGTGATGGTGAAGCTGTAGTAACCCACCAAGAGGTGATAGTGAACCTGTAGTAACCCACCACGGGGCCCAAACATGATGAAGCTCTCCAGAAACTTTAAGTTGTGCAATGCCCACAATTAGCATTTAAATGGCCACACGTGACTTTAAAACTCATGTAAAATTACACACTGCAGCAGGGCCACTCAAACCTCTGTCACAGCAGCATCAGCATCTCTTCTCGTGGTGCAGGCACCCCTGTGCAGGGCTGGGCAGTGCAGTAAAACCTGAGGAGGTGCAGACACCCCATGTGCAGGGCTGGGTGATGCAGTAGAAGCTGTCAGCTCACAGAGGTGCTGGACCAGCCCAGGGGTGCAGTTCAGGAGTTAAGCTGCAAGGTTTTGGCCAGAACTACCTGGAAATCACCTCTCACCTCACCCCTTGTGTCTGTCAGAGTTTGTGCAGCTGTTGGGAACGTGGGGTTTGATTTCTAAGCACGATTTGGGGTTAAGTGAAGGGGCAGTTACAGCAATTTTAAGCTTCACGCAGTGTTGGGTGTAATCTGCTGATATAAAGTGTCCTGTGCAGCCTGAGTGCTTGGGATTGGAGCTGATGACACAAAACCCTCTTCTTCAGTGACAATTGTAGTAGTTATGTACTATTTGCTGAACTCCCAGGGTAGAAATCTGCTAAAATCAAGCCCCAGGGTGATGAGCCCTTCAGGTTTGTCAGCTCAGGGAAATCAGCTGGCACTGTCCTGTGCTGAGACAAGCCCAGGATTCAGCTGCAGTGGTTTAGCCTTGGCTGTAAAACTTAAGGGTTTTCTCTGAAATGAAATCAATCTGAGAATCAAAGTGAATTTCCACCCTTCCCCAATCTGGAGGGACTCATTTGTATGAGGTTTCAGCAGCAGAAAATGTGAGGTTGGTTCCAATGTGAGAGGGTTTCTTTGAAATCTCCACAGCTGAGGCTCCTCAGAGAATTGGGGATGGGAACTTATTTTTAGTCGTGGTTTAGATTTTCGTTGATCTGGGCTGTAAGTGTGGCAGCAAATGAAAGAAGCATTAACACTCGGTATTCAAGAGCAGGGACCAGGCCAGGAGCACTAAATTCTCAGCATCATGACCACAGCCCTATTTGTAACATTAAAAATACATTTGGATGCTGTGAATTTGGCAGATGTCAAGTGTCTATAAAACACTTGGTAGAGGGCAGCTTTCTGATGTGAGTAACAACATTCAATTGAACTATATATTGGCTAGAATCAAATAAAAATAACATGTTTCTAGCACAACACCAGCAAACAAATAGGAACTGTGGAGGTATTTTAACCATTACTGAGGAGAAAAACCCCTCAGTGTTAGTTCAGTTAATCCCCAAGCAAGGAAACTTCCTCTGAAAATTTGCTTTTTCTCCCACTCCAATGACATTTTCTAATAACACTCGGGCCTCTTAATTCCTATTTGCGTATTTCCTGGTATTGAAGCATTTTCTTGCACAAGATTCCTGATAGGATGCACAAAGAGGTGTTTAGAAATTAACACACCCACTAATGAGCTGCTGGTTGATGGGGTGATGTGACAGCTCCGTACCTGGCCTGGGAGGGGAGGAGGAGGCTGTGTCCATCTGCAGCACTGCAGGGATTTGGAGAGGCTGACTGTAATTCCCTGGGCTGGGTTTATTTTGGCTGCAATAATTGTTGCTAACACTGTATTTGTGTGTATGAATGCCAGCCTGGTACTGTAAGTCACTGGAACATAACCTTTTAAAGAAGGCATCACTTCCAAATTTAACAGACAAGTCATACTCTTGTCCCACCTCTCGCTTGGGTTATTTTCTTCCCTCCTTCTGCTGCTTGGAAGATCTGGTGTGAAAAGGTGACACAAGGAATGATGTGTGGGCTGACCTTAAGAGTTGCTTGGGGCAGTGCCAAGGAAAGCTGTTTTTTAGGCAGTCTCTCAGTGATTCATGATTTACCTCTGCTCCCTATTGTTTTACACCGGTGCCTTTGGAGTCTTTTCCTGTCGCATCTCAAGGTGAAGGAGGTTGCAGAGCTGTGGCTGATTCATGGGCCGTGTTTTTCCCTCCAGCTTTGGAGAATTTGGCAAACAGCAGAGCTGCACACTGGCTGCCCAGCTTACCTGGGCTCAGGCTGTCAGCTGGAGCTGACTTTTCCACCTCCTGTACCAGGTGTCTCAGCTTTCTGCATTTCCACTCTGCTGTGGGCACAAGAGCTCCCACTGCCTCAAAACAGGGATGGCTGAAAACACACAGTGGCCTTCAACTGGGGGACCCCGTGGTGTGTTCCTCTCCATTAATTATTTTGGGAACTTCTGCTGGGAAGTTCCTGCAGGCAGCCCTGGATCCAGGACACCCCACATCCCCTCCTGCATCCAGGACGTGTCGGACACACTACACCACGGCAGGAGGAATGTGATCCGTGGCTGCAGCCTTGTTGTAAGCTCTCTGTGTCTGAAACCTCTCCCCCCGTGGCTGCTCCTGCCCTCTTTGCTAAATTTACACTTGTCAGAGCAGTTGGGGAGCCCGGGGTCAAACGGAAAAAGCCTCGGACGCTGCTGACCGCTGGCTCTGCCTCCCGGCCCCTCAGCCCTCCCCACTCCGTGTTTCTCAGCTGGTGCTGGGACTCAGAGGTTGCACCGAGTTGAATAAATAAAGCTGATGGGTTAATTGTAGCTTGCAGGCTCAGTTGTTGATTAGAGTCATATGGTGTTTTTCCAGTACGTCGCAACCTTCGTTTCAACATCCTTGTTTCGTATAACCACAAACAAATTATGTCTCCAGTCTCTTTATTTATTCGTGGTCCTGTGCCCCTGGAATGAACTGCTGGTGGAGGGAAGGAAATGCAATAACCTCACTCCTGCTTGCTGTTTGGGGTGTGTGCATTTCCATGTTTCCCAGTTGCACTGATGAGGAAACCAATAAATGAGTAAGGCAAGGTGAGCCCGGTGCCGGGCCACAGCTGGGAGATCGCTGCCTCTCATCCATCATGGGAACCAGAGAGACTGGAATAAAAGCAATTCCTAGCCTCTTGATACGGTTTTTCCTTAGAATTTCTGCCTGAAAGAAACCTTTTAATAAAATAGTAACAAAAGCAGTAAGAAAATGCTTTTAAAATTCGTGATTCAGTGTTGGAGCAGGAGCAGTGTGGAGGGAAATGTGTTTTTTCCAGCACAGTGTAGCCTTCAACGTGGCTGTGTTTTCCCCTCTCATTTTACAGCTGAAAGAACAGTCATTAGTTGCATTAATAAACTTCTGTATTACACCTTGAGCAATTAGACCTACTTTCATGCCCTAGATGTTGGTTTATCCCTTAATAACATCTTTTATTAAATGTGAGGTGTCTTCTTATATTTGAAATTTGGTTTTCCTTTGTTTTTTTTCTATTTGCTTTACTCTGTCTTTCTAGTGATTGGGAAGCTGATGGGTTTCTTTCATTATTAGTTAATTGTGTTTATTTGTTTCCTCTACACACAGTATTTTACTCTCAGATGCTATGGTTGGAATGTACAGCAAAAAAAGTTTCATTGATTTCTTTAAATTGTATTCTGGTTCTTTTTAATTGTACATGTGGGTAATGAAGTAACATTTTTTATTCAGTTCTGAACTTCTCACCAGATCTGTCTGACAGGGCCCTCCTGACTTTAAAAAAAGTAGATTTTCACAGAGTGTTATTTTCAGCAAATGTTGGAAGAAATGTTTTCATCTCTAAATTATACAAATGATATATTCATGATATAAATATATATATTATATAATGAATTAGTGTGTTCTGACTCATGTAAGGAATATGCAACTCTTTTTTTAGGAGAATAGATAAAGATTTATGTCTTAATGGCTGAGCAAAGTGGAAGAAAGTTTGAAGGAATGAAACAAGTGTTTATGGGCAATTCTGATTTACTCAAGTTTGCTGTTGAGTTCCCTGTGTGGTTTTTTTTTTGTTTCTAATTTTTTCACAGTTATGGAAATGTTTCCCCTTCTCTGAGGGGCGTGATGCAGGACTGGGACAGAGCAGCAGCTGCTGTTTGGCCTCTCCCCCTGTCCCAGCCACATTTCTCACAGCAGCAGGAGACCACAGCTCTTTAATTCATCAGATGGGGCAGAGCTCACATTGTCTCGTTTTTTCAGAATTTTTAAGGAGGTGAAAGTGTCAGGACCAGGTGATGACACCACTTTGCCTTATTTTTGGCAGTTTTAAGTGCTCAGGGAGAGAATCCCATTTTTTCTCTGCTCAGTGTTCCAGGGGCAGTTTTTAGGTGGGGATTTTGCCCACCCTGAGTGTGCTGCTTTCCACTGAGCAGCAGAAACATTTTCTTCACCCACATTCCTGTAAGGGCTCTCTGCTGGGTTTTTATCACAATTATTAAATGTCACCATTAGAGAAATAGATTCTTTTGAAGAAGCTCTGAATTCCTGGGATTGTACAGAAAAATTAACATTTGCCATTAGGGCTGAAGCAAAGGGAAACAGAAATTTGCATCTGTAATAAAT
>VZUA01010926.1:8230-32341 GCA_013401035.1 Horornis vulcanius | reverse complement strand
CCCCCCCTCTGGAAAATGAATTATAAACCATCTCCAGCTTTTATACTTTTATTATAACCCAGCTATATTCCAGCAAAAAGCTCCTGGCAGATAGTTTCCTCATCCATTTCCAAATGAAGATGTGTTAAATTTATTTGCTGAAGGAACTTGTAGCTTGTGCTGTAACCTTGGTCATGGGACTGGATATAAAAACAGAGGGATAGAAGCCCACTTAACAGCAGGGAACAAAGTGGAGCTGGAGCTGGAAATGTTATCAGGCTGGGAAGGCAGAACGTGTTGAATTACTTCAGAAAGCAGATTTTGGGCATGTGATTTTGGACATGTGGCTTTGCTCACTGGATCCACGTGTGGTTCACACTGCTTGTGTGAGGTCAGGCTGTGCCATGGTTGTAGGAAAGGGACCAGGTGCCCCAAGAAAAAAAAAACCACTAAAATCCAGTGAGAGCCATTTCCTGGGCTCGACTTCTTTACCTGTGCTTAGAAAGAGCCTTTCCTCCTGCAGGTGTGTGGGAGGCTGAGCTGCCCATTCCAAAGGAATCAGCATCATGTTTTCCACCAGGATAATGTCCTGCTAATTCAGCGAGGGCTTTGGGCAAGCACTCAGTGTTCTGTATGTGTATTTTTTATTTGTAATTAATGAGCATAGAGGTCTTGTGGTGGTTTCATTTTTCTGCTCTAAATATGTGTTGATCAGGAGTGAGTTCTACCTACTTTTCCACACTTAGTGTGTCAAAAATACATTCCAGCAACCTTAAAGAGCTGCTTTCATAAAATATCTTGATGAAATTTTGCCCAAGCATTGTTGTAAAATGGATACTGAAACCCTGGCCCACTCAGGTTCAATATTCCAACGTGGTACATTGACTTCTGTTGTGCTGCTGGTATTTTATTTGTAAGGAAGCTGCTCCCCTCCACTGCCCCAGCCCCAGGGACTGTTAAGAGCAACTGTGTATTTCTTAGAAAGGTGAAAACTGAATGCAGATTTTCTTTCCACTCTGACCTTGTTTCTTTTCCAGGCCCTGGAAGAAGCCCAGAAAGCCATTCAACAGCTCTTCGGGAAAATTAAGGATATTAAAGACAAGGCTGAAAAATCTGAACAAATGGTGAGCAGCACTTTCCTTCTGGCCTTTGAAAGGGAGGGGACACTGACTTTTCCTGTCAGTAACATTTTTGTCCTTGGTCTTGCCTGGTTGGTGATTTCCTACCGAGCCTGTGTTGAACCTGGAGTGTTCACAGGACTGCTGAGATGACACCTCTGCAGTCCCAAAGAGGAGAGAGCTTCTTATCTCCTGAAAACATCATTGCTGGGGCTTGATGTTTAACCAGAATCCTTTTCCACTCTCTAGGTGAAAGAAATCACCCGGGATATCAAGCAGCTGGACCATGCCAAGCGTCACCTGACAACCTCCATCACCACCCTCAACCACCTCCACATGCTGGCAGGGGGGGTGGATTCTCTGGAGTAAGTGTGGGAATTCTTGGCACCACTGCTGAGTTGTGATGTTTGTGCAGTGTTTTCTGTGGGTCTGTCACAGCCTGCTTAGTTTTTTGGAGGGAATTTTGCTTCAAAGTCTGGATTTCTGCTGGCAGATCCTTTCTGTGTTGCTCTGAGTGACCCCCAGCCTGTGTTGTTGTGTTTAATAGTTGCAGCATCAATTGCTTGAGTTGCTCTGTTGATCCTTGATGAGTCTGGCTTCATTAAGGAGCAGGACAGCCTGTTAGGAATCCTCATTAGGGATGTGCTCTTGGGAATTCAGGAGGATTTTTGTCAATTTTGTATCTAAAACTCCGATGAGTTTTGGTAAAGGTCTACTCTAGTTTTCATTCTAGCATGAGTTTAAGAGAACCTTGCAGCTTGTACTGTGTGTGAATCGGGGGTTAAATATTTCTAATAATTCATTGTGGGTTTCTTAATATGCTTGAGGAACACACAATCTGGGAAAATACAGTTTTGTCACATGTTGCATCTGTGAAGCTGCACAGCCTGTTCTTGCTTTGTAGCAAATCCTACACGAACGCCGGGTCGTGAAGTGCTGAGAATAAAATTTTACTCAGCCTGCTGTCTCCACTGGAATGATCCTAAAGGATGATATAAAAACAAATTAACTTGATTTTTCTCTTTTTCACTGTCAGTTCCCTGTGAAAGTTATTAACAGAGAAGTCAAGGCTAATGGCTTTTCAGCATTGTTCTCCTCCAGAGAAGCTTTAACTCACACTTTGTGTGTGATGACGAATGGCTTCACTCAGGTCATTACAGTCAAATAACATTTACTGCCTCCGGACCCATACTGGGAAGTGGATGCATTCAGTAGTTTACATGTTCCTTGCCAAGTGTTGCTTTTGACATTTATGTTTTTTTTCTTTTGAGGCATTGTTAGATGTGTGCCAGATTGGTTTATTTTAGCATCGCTTAAGTGAAATTTTAATGCTGCGTTGGAATGTTAATGAAGAGCTGTGTATTTTAGAAAAATAAATGTCAATAAAGACCAGCATGACCCAGTGGGGATGAAGTAACCTGTGGAATTACCACCCAGGATTTTCACTGAATCTGCCTTTGTAAAGCTTTAATTTCCTCTGCAGGGCTATGACCAGGAGGAGACAATATGGGGAAGTTGCCAACCTTCTCCAAGGTGTCGTGAATGTGTTGGAGCACTTCAACAAATACATGGGGATCCCTCAGATTCGACAGCTCTCTGAAAGGTAAAAGGTTCAAACCCTGAGCACTTCCTTTCCTGCTGGGGAGGAAGGGCAGGAAATGTCTTAGTCAGATTCAGAGTCTCAAGGATGTGAAGCCTGGACATGGTCCTTGGAGCTTCTTTACAGCCAAAACAAACAGGTTAAAACTGGACAGAGCTTGCTCAAATCTGGAGCAGCCCATTCTGTTCAAGAGCAGTAATTATTGTGAAGGGAACTTGCTCTGTGCTTTTTACTGACTGGCTTTTCATTTTCTCACCTGGAGGAACCTGTGGAAGTGCAGATTGTTGTGTGTGATGTTCACATGCAGGTGTTTGTGGTGAGCCCTGAGGTGAGGCTTTCTCCTGCTCTGTTTTTTGAGCACCTTCAGTTCCTTCTGCCAAAACCTGCTCCTGTCACCCAATTCTGCTGAGGTTTGAGGCTTATAGCCAATCTTCTGCTGGGCTTGTAGAGTTTAGATTTTGTGGAGTTACACTTTGGTGAGCTTTGGTGCAAGTCCCCACCACCCTCAGCAGTAGCAGGTGAAGGCTCAGTGGTCACTCAGCCACCATTTCTCCTCAATCTTGGCTTCATTGGGGATGTGACAGCTGGGAGTTGAGGGAACAAGGCCCTCCCTGTTCTAGGGGACATTGCTGTCCCTGCCTGAGATGACTTTGCTCATTACAGAGGTACTCGAAGGAGTCCTCCAGGCACAGTCATTAAATCTTTTTTTTTTGGTGACTCCCTTTGCTAAGACACCAGCTGGCTCCCTGTGTTGTTTAGTGATGAAAACAGAGTTTGAGTGATTTGTTTGTAATGTTTTCATGTAAATCTGTTGTACTTTCTTTATGGTATAGATACCTCTTCCAGAAAACACAGATGGAATCCATGAAACAGAGCAGAAGAAAAATCCACTCGAAATCTAGAGAAGGGTTGGGGCCTTGTTTAACAAAGCATTTGACCATAAGCATTTGCTTAAATGAACATGAACATCAAGGAAATGTAAACATATGTCAGTGCTTTTCTGAGTTGAGGCTGTTGTCTATTCCAGCCTTGTGCTCAGAAAGATTCCTTGCTTCACTTTCTTCCAGAGTGGTAATGCCCTTTGGGCAGAAACCTGCTGTCATTGGCCATTTTAAGGCCAAATATAATTTAAGCCTTGGTCTAGAATTCTGGCTGGTTTTCCCTTTCTGGTGGATGATTATTTAATACTTTTGTAGCTGCTGATTGTTATAAAAACCAATTCAGGCTCCTGCTAAAAGTCACGGTGGTTTCAAGTCACACCAGCGAGACTGGCAAGGACATGGAGGAAAACTTCTTTTGTTTTATTCTCCCTTCAAGATAAGGATCTGAAAAGCTCAAGAAAGTCTGTTCCTCCTATTTTTAGAATTGCCTCAGCAGGGTTTTCCTTCCAGTGTTTATACAGGGAGAGCTGCACCATCTGGTAGTGATAGAGGAGGCTGCTTGTGGGGCAAAAGGAGCTGCTCTGGGGTGCTGCTGGGAGCTCTTTACTGCTCCACATCCCGGCAGAAAATTCCTGCAGGGAGGTCCGTGGCACCATAATTCTGCTTTTGGGGTTTGACTCCATGGCTCTGTGTTAGGGCCTGGTTTGGAGTTGACTTTTCTCTCTCTTTTGCTTGGAAATCCTTTTGTCATTCATGAAACATCAGAGGAAGTTAGCCTGGCTTCTTGCAGGGATATTTTTAGACTGTGAAATTGCTGGGGTTTGATATCTCATGGATTTGTTTTAATGGTACAAGTGAAGCCTCTAGGATGTTTGGGAAGGCAAGAAATGCTTTAGTAGATGTTGGCACAGACCTGTGACAGTAACCAATGTCTGTTATATACAATAAGCCCATTATATACACTGCTAAACGAGCAGATTCTGTTGCTTTCTGAAATAAAAAGCCTCTTTTTTCATGGTGTGAATGGAGTGAAGCCAAGTATGAATGGGAAACCATGGGAAGGAGAAGTGCCTGCTTGGTGGTGTTGGATGTGCTCTTTGTCATGGGGTATTCAATTTAGGTTGCTGCTCCTGGATGCTGTGAGAAGTAATGATGTGTTTTTAATGTTGTTTTCCACCTGTTCTGTCCCTTTGAAAATAACCAAGCTAAAATCCCACTGTAAGGATTCATTGGAAACCTGGACTGAACTCTCAATTAGTTGGCTTCTTGTGCTGATCCTGTTGAGTATTGATGTAAAAAATGTCACAGTTCATAGCCAAATGTAAATATTTTCCTAAGAGTGTTCCTAAACCAGTTTTTTAATGCAGTGCATTGGTAGTTGTAGTTGTGCTGTAGTAAACAGGAATATTTTCTTCTCTCTCAATCCTCTGCTGTTTTCTGTCTGTGGAGGTACACTTAGTGGTCCCAAAGCCACCCAGAGAAGTGGTCTTGCAGGCCTAGCAGATAGTGGAAAAAAGCCTGGAAAGTATTTAGGAGAAAGATAATTATAAGTTTGCCACAGGAAAAGAGGCTGGCTCAGCCTCTTTTTATCTCAGCAAGCTGCCAGGCGTGGTTTAAGATTTCTGGTAGCTTTGGCTAAAGGAATTGTGGTTTCTATTAATTGAATGTCATTTGAAACATAGCAGTGGGTTTTCTTGTTTTTGTTTTTTAAAGGCAGGGGAAACGGAGAACAAATCCACTAATAATAAAACAAAAGTCAGAGAAACAGAAATCATTAATAGCTGGATAACCAGAGGGTTTGGCAAGCCCAGGAAAAGGCAATTCCCTGCTGTGTGGGATATCCCAGCACGTTTTTGGGGTAACCTATCCGAGGAAAGAGACCCTTATCTGAGAGGCCCTGAGAGATCCTAAATCTCTTATCTGGGCTTGCTGAGCCAATTCACTTGGTGAGGTGGTTCCACACACACCCTCAGGCACATGCAGGAATGTCCAGGCTTTTATCTTTCAATGCTGCAGTTCCCAGTGCATGGAGAATATTGAATTATTGAAAAGCTGATGGCTTTCCACGGGGGCAATAATCTCCAGTGGCTAAAGTGCCCCCATGTTCTCTGCCTAAGGCAGTTGAGCTCTAAAGAGGTGGCAGGAAGGTTTTCTTGCTTTTGGGTGTGTTCATAATTGTGAAAATAATTGAGTGTGTCTGTGTGTGTGGTTATATAAAAAGTGATTTAACTGGGAGGGCGCTGGGGCTCCCTGTCCTTGCTCACACACCCCACAACTTTTGGCTGCTTGGATGGCTCTGTCCTGTCCCTCTCTTAGAAAATATGAGGAAAAAAAAAATAAGAGACCTCAAATTTGTTCCCCTGCCTGCTTTTGAGAGATTTTTATACAGGACCTATTTTTAAAAAATACATATTTTTAACATCCCACTTGAGCAAGGCATTCCTGCATGTTCCTTAATTTAAGGATATGAGAATCCCCATTAAGACTATCCTTAAGTACTTTCCTGAATCAGTGCCTAAAACAACAAAGCTTGTGGACAGGGCTTTTAACTGCTTGACAGAGGCTCTTTTAAATTTGTTGAGTCTTTAGGAATCTGGCTGCTGCTCTTTTTCAGTGCCTCCACTGTGCTGCACTGCAGCTGTTGTCAAACAGAAAGGTCCCCACAGCCTCTCGTAAGGAAAGAAGTATCACTGCTAATAGCTTCCAGTTGTTCATACAAACTCACTAATTTCTGTGACTCCTAATTCTACACACTTCTTGTTTCTTGATTATTTAAAAGATAAAAAATTTCCATCTGTGTTCAGTGTAATTTTTTTCCCCCCTACTTCTTTTCCTGGAGAATCAAAGGGTTTGGTTCTGTGATGTTTTCTCACATGAGCTACAAGTGCTTTCTTGTAGAATTTAAGCAGGAGTAAACCTGTAGCTGTGGCTTCCTCCTTACTGGTTAAATTTCCCACTCCTATTTTGACATATTAATGAATTCCTTTTGTTTCCCAGTTATGAAGTTGTTAACTGGGGATTTTTACCTGGAAGAGTAGAGGAGTTTCTGAACATTCCTGTGAAGCAGAGAGCTTAAGTGAGAATTATTTTTTGACATTGCAGGCAGGAAGCTTTTCCAACAAAATCCCCATAAATAAATCCTGGGGAAAGGCAGGTCGTACATCCAGTTAAATCACAGATATAAAGTTATATTTCAGCCTTCACTTTTAAAGGACTAGAATTTTCTGCATTTGGCACCATGAAAGAATCCAGCACTGTCAGATCATCTCAGAGGTTTTTGCCACTAATGGAACTCAAATGGGAAGATTAAAGAAGCAGATCATTCCTTGATAAGGTTGAGGAGTCTTAAACAAGCATGAAAAAAATTCCCAAGTCTTCTGCCCACAGTCTGAACAAACATTTTCACAACAGTAAATGTCGCCAGTCTTGCTAAAGTATCAATCTCAGTGGAAAAATCCACTGTTTGAGTGATCAGTTCAGACCTGAAAGTGTTTCCAGTATAATAAAAACTGATGGAAGAATTCAAGGGCTGCAGAGGGATACAAGTGCCTCACTGTTTGCCTTGGCACTTTCCAGTGTGTGTAGGCATTTCCATTTCCCTAGAAGTATCAATTAAGCTGTATTGGCTTTTATTTCTGGAAATTGGAAGCTTTATTCTCTCAGACAAAAAGAGCAAGGTTGTGGTTTATTTTACTCCCATTTCATACCTTTGCTCTTTTGTGCTTCTCTAAGACATGGAGAATTTACAGGATAAAACTGCTGCCAGCAGTATTCACTTAAAAGTGGATCAGTACACCTGGAGCTGTGAAAATTCATGGTGAAGATTGAGACCTTGTGAAGCTTTTTATGTGTTACAAACTCATTTCTGTTGAAATGTGATCAGCATAAATGAATTTAAAAGTAGATCACACTGGCATTAAAGGATTTTCAAACAGCTGATTTCTCAGCTGATTAACTGGCCCATTATTGAAATATTAAATGGCAGCAGGGCAGGAGAATCCAGGACACGTTCTGCTGCACCTGAGGGGTCAGTGCTGTGCAGAATTGTCATTCAGAGGGCAAAAGAATTTTTGCTCCCAATTTTTTCCCAGTTTTCACACACAGAGACCTTCTTCACGTGGATGTTTTCTCTTCAGCATCCTTTTGACCCCCTGCAGACCTTCCTGCAGCAGGTGGTGTTTCAGCCACCTTGCAGTGGTGTTTGCAGGGGGTTGTTGAGCCAAACAAAGCCCTTGCTGTGTCCCCCTCAGGGTGAAGGCAGCACAGAGCGAGCTGGGGACGCAGATCCTGGCTGACTTCGAGGAAGCCTTTCCTTCTCAAGGCACAAAGGTAAAGTTCTCACTTTTCCCTCTTCCTCCCCTTGAAAAGTGTCACTGGAAACGGTTCAGTGCGATTGTTGTTGGATTTAATCTCATTTTCCCTCTAGATTTGGTCTCTCAGGAGTTTTTTAGAAAGCAGAGGGTGATTTCTCACTGTTGCTGTCAGGAATGCTGGGGGGAAGTGCCACCCTTCCCTTCACTCTGTGCCAGGGCAGGAAATGCCCCAATAATTCACCTGTGGGGTTTCCTTGGGGTCTCACCCAGTCCCTGGGTATTTATTTGTCACAAAAATCTGTGTTTTGTTCAGAGGAAGCCAAGCACAGGGCTGGCTGTTGACACAGTGCCACCAAGTTTGTCTCTGGTTTACTCAGCACAGATGCAGATCTGGGCTGGGGCTGAGGCACCAACTCTGCTTCCCCAGCTTTGTGCATCCAAGCATTTGCAGAAAGTCGATGTGAATTTGAATTTACTTCCAAGAAAACACCAGTTTTGTCTTTCCAAGTGCCAGCTCTGCTGGTTTCTTCATACTACTGACAAGAACAGGAATGAGGAAACTCTTTGGAACAGTTGGTGAGGGGCAAATCTGTGTCCGTGTGAAGCAGCACCAAAATTGCCTTTTTAAAAAAGTGCTTCTAAATTTTCTGAACTTTAAAAAAATACTTCTAAATTTTCTGNTTTCTGCCCTTTAAAAAAAAAAGCTTCTAAATTTTCTGCCTTTTTTAAAAAAAATACTTCTAAATTTTCTGTTCCATTACAATGGAACAACTTCATGGTCAGTGAAATGGAAGCAGCCCAGTTTTCATGCAACAGAAGAAAGATCCAGCAATAAGTAAAGAGTAGCAGCAAAAAAGAGAATAATAGGAAAGGATATACCCAAGATAAGGTGGATGCATTTCCAATCACCCACATTCAACTGATTTAATCTGAAATCATTTTCTTCCTGTTTATTTTGACAGAGGACTGGTGGCCCCAGCAATGTCCTACGTGATGCCTGCCTGGTAGCCAACGTCCTGGATCCCAGGATCAAACAGGAAATCATCAAGAAATTTATTAAACAACACCTCTCGGAGTATCTGGTCCTTTTCCAGGAAAATCAAGATGTAAGGGAAGCTTAGCAAGCTACATTTGGATTTCACATTTTGCTCTGTTGGCTTTCCCAAAATTCACTCTTCCACAGGTTCCTGTGGTGAAAAGTTTTTTTTTATCCCAAGGGCTTGGAAAGTGATTGTGGGTGTGATCTGGAGCTGGGAGTTGGTGTTATCTCTGCCAGGATTCCCCCACCTTAGACCTCAATTTCTCAGATCATCACTACAGATGTTTTCTCCCCTCATATAAAAAAATAAATAAATTTGTGTTAGATTTATTTCCTGCCCTGCGAAGGGTTGAAAAATGAAACTCTGAAAATTGCAAAATCAACACCACCATCCCCCAAACAATTAAGAAACACCCAAAAATGCTTAGAAAGCTGAGGGGGAGGGATTTCTAGGAAGTTAATTATCTTTGTAGCTAATTTTTAAACTTCCTGTCCTGATACTAACAGCTTTTTAAAAGTTTACCGTAACCTTTTTGAATTTGGAAAAAAACTCTACACAAACCAAAATCACCCTTAGATCAAAAAGTTATTCTATGAATTTCAAATGTTTGACGAATAATTAGGCAGAGGCTAAAATGCCTAAGTTTAAGTAGCACTTTTTCCATCAAGGATTTTTGGATTAATCTTCCTGTTTTTAGACCAGAAAAGACCAAAACTGGGGGAAAAATCTCTTCCTGCTCAGATTGTCAGAAATTTTGTTGCAGTTTAAGTGTGAATGTAAGAATCCAGGAATTCCTTACAACATCCCACTGTTGACTTTAACCTCTCTGTGAAACAAAGAGGGTGGGATCAAATGAAATATTATTGGATTGAGTTTTCAATAATCTCTGCATGATTTAGGAGTACTGTTATCCTCATTTTCAACAGAACTTGCTCTCTTAATTCGCACAAGATAGGATTTTCAGTCTGGCATGTGTTTAAGCACTTGGAATCCCAGAATCATTTAGGTTGGAAAAGACCTTTAAGATCCTTGATTCCAACCCTGTCCCTAAGTGCCACATCCACACATCTTTTAAACCCCTCCTGGGCTGGTGACTCAGCCAATTCCCTGTTCCAGTGCTTGATAACCCTTTCAGTGAGGAAATTTTTTCCTAACATCCAACCTAAACCTCCCCTTGGAGCATCCAGAGGACGTTGATCGATGTCAAATCAGCTCTGATCGATCGCCCGAGCTCCTCCGCAGAGCTGCAGCAGCAGCACAGCTCTGAGCATTTGCAGCTGCTGCTGCTCAAGGTGCTGTTTGGTGCTAAAAAATTCCTTGTCCACGGGGTGTAGGTGGCCTGGCTGGATAAGATTGACCGGCGCTACGCTTGGATCAAGAGGCAGCTGGTGGATTACGAGGAGAAGTACGGGCGGATGTTCCCCGCGGAGTGGTGCATGACGGAGCGCATCGCCGTGGAGTTCTGCCACGTCACCAGGTGAGCCCCACGCAGCTCCTGCTGCCTCCCAGCCTCATGGAAATCTCAGCCTTGGCTCCTGCCACACTGGTCAGGGTCTATCTGCAGGTATCTCTGTGGAATTGTGCGTGATTAAAAGGAAGCGAGGAGGGAAAAGCCTGAGAAGCGGCGCTGAAGTGATGAGAATTTGAAGCGATGTGAAAATCAATTTTCAGCGTGACAGAGGTAAAAGTCAGTAATGTTTCAGGCCAAGTGGAATAGCACGAGCTGACTGTGGTGTGAGTGCCTCAGACCAGGCTCTTTGCCAGCCAGAGACGGGGAAACAGAGGAGAGTGCCAGGTGGAGTCCCAGTAGCACCATTGCCTTTGTTCTGGGACCACAGTGGGAGTCACTGTGCTTCCCAAGGTTGGATCCTGAGGGCTTTCCCAACTGGCTGCTAGGAGATGGGCTCCTGTTACCCACAGAGCTGGGAACAACTGTGGTTGTGTTTGAAATGAGATCTGCAAAGCAGTTTTATGTTAGAGAGCCTCTTAGGAATTAGCCTGAATTTTGTGATGAAAGTCTCTCTGGGGAATGGACTGAGTTGCAGTGTTATGTTTCAGATCTTTATAGAAAACCACATTTGTTATTCCTCTATCCCCTCTCTCTTGCAGGGCAGAGCTCTCTAAGATCATGCGCACGCGGGCGAAGGAGATTGAGGTGAAGCTGCTTCTGTTTGCAATTCAGAGAACGACCAACTTTGAAGGGCTCCTGGCCAAACGCTTCTCAGGCTGCACTCTGGCTGATGGCACAGTGGTAAGGGGATTTCTGAAGAGCTGTCCTTTACTCTGCAGCTTTCTCAGCAGAAAGAAACCCCCTCACACGTAGCTCAGGTAGTGGAGGCTGCAAAAGGTGTCAGGGGTGTTTAATGTGACTCTGCTCAGTGGTCTGTAGTTGGAAAAGTGATTTTTAGTTGTGTACACTGTAGAGAAGATGGCAGAGGGCTCACAAGAATAAAAATACAGTGCTTGGGTGCTTTTTTGGTTCTCCTGGGGCCCTGTGCTGTTTGAAGCCACATAGCTATGGAGAGCCACAGAGTGATTATGGTGTGGTAGCTGCCTTGTAATGTTTGTTCTCTACATGTCAGGGACACATTATAACTCACAGTCCCCTTTTCTCCTCATTTCTGGCTACCACACATTCACCACATTGTCTGTTGGCTCACTCTGGCTTGCAAGGACATTGGTAGCTTCTGCTTGGTCTCTTTTGGTAGATTGTAAAGGCAAAACCAAGAGGAAGAAACTCAGGGAATATCTCTGGAGCCGTCTCTGAGCTTTTCCTGCCTGGAATCTCAGCCCAGAGCTCTGCCAGCCAAATGCCCTGGCAGCACAGAGCATGTGTGGCTCAGAAGCCACTGGTTTGAGGTTGGCTCCTCTGTCCAGCTGGTGTCTTGAAGCCTGCTTGGATGTGATAATTCAGCCTCCAAGGAAAGCCTGCTGGACCCACTTGTCATTTGCTGTGGGTGCTGCTAATTAAAAGAGGAATCCTGCAAGGTTTTCCTCCTGGCTGAATGTAGATCTCTCAAGAATATAACTTTATTTATTCTGACAAATTTCATAGAGAATTTGCGGCTTTAATTAAATTGGCTTCACTGGGTTGTTATAAGTGGGAAAACCAGAAGGGGAGGGTGTGGTTTCAAATGACAGAAAATCCTGTGTTTCCCCCTTCCTGACATGCCTAGAGCCTGTGACACTGGCTGTCATTTGCCCTGTTTCATACCCAAAATGAGGGTCACCATTATAAATAGCTGGCTGGTGAGTGCAGAGGGGGGGACAAATGGTGGGAGCAGCAATTTGGGGTTTATTGCAGGGCAGAGTTTGGGAGCTGCTGTTGTGGGTTATCCCAGTGGAGACCACACACATGGGAGTGGGGTTTGGGAGAGTGGAAATGTCACAAATGTGGGCAAAATGGCCCTTTCAAGGAGGATTCAGGCAGTGTGGGTGCAAACAGAGCAGGGGATGAGGATGGAGGGATGGAGAGGGAGCCAGGATCTGATCACCTCTGCTGGGAGAAGGAAAATTGCTGGGCAGAGCTTTGAAAGGCTCAGGAAAGCAAAATGTGGATGCAACGATGTGCCAGAGGGCACAAAAGTGGCTGTTCTCCTAAAGAGCTTCCTCTTTTCCAACAGAAGAAGCCAGAAGTGCCACCTCCCTCCACCAACCCCTTTCTGGAGGATGAAACTGGGGCAGAGGGAGATGAGATTGTGATGGAGAAAAGTGATACGGACAAAGTAAGTCTTTGAAGTTCTCAGCTGTCAGCCTCTGTCAGAATCTCCAGTGGGCCCTCAGCTTTTCCCATCCCACTGATTGGAAAAGTTTGTCTTCAGAGCAATTAATTTAGTGCAGTTTTGATCCTTTGTGCAGCATTCAGGCTCCCAGTACGACCATGCTTTGCTCTGGCTCACTTCACTGAAACCAAAGCAATCTTTATTCCAGTTAATAGTGTAGAGGCAATCCTGCCACGTGAGAGTGAGCTGGATTCTGTTCCAGCCTGTACAGCAAGAGCCCAAATGTAACTACAGGATTTCTGTCAAAGCAAGATGAAATAGCTATTTGGGTTTTCAGGTCCCCAAAGAAGCTCCTCTACAAACAGTTGCAATTCATATTTTGCCCTGTCAGCCAAGCAAACTGTCTGGAGCCACCAGGCAAGTCATTGAACTTTCAAGTGTCAGCTTTAGATTTTCACTCCAGATAAATCACTTCTGGGATTTTTTTTATCTTTACAGTGCTTTTCATCCATTACCTCTGCAAAGCAGGCAGCACCTAACTGCTTGTCCAAACACAGGGCTTCCAAAGCCCTCTGCAAACATTAAAGGATGAATGGTAAATGCAATTGTTTTAATTGGCACCATTATCAAAGCCTGAATTTCTTTATACACCAGGTGGATGTTTTCTAAATGTTCAATTGTGAGTTACTTGAGGCTGGTTCTCTCCTCTTATTTAGGGGATTTACAGCCCTGTAAATGGGCCATGTACAGGTGTATCCTGATGGATGGCCAGAGCCTCAGGACCTACTCAAATCCATGCCCCAGGGGAGATGAGGAGGTGGGAGCTCTCCAGCAGCACAGTCTGGTGCACTGCATCCCCTCCAGATTTTCACATGAGCAGAGCAGCCCCTCTGCCTTCATCCACAGCCAAAGTCCTGAAGCAGAATGATTTAAGCAAGGTTTTGCTCTTTCCATTAAAATACAGCTTGCACAGTTGGTACTGTGTGGACTTTATCAGTGAGACAGAGATTGGGAACCTGGGGAGGCATCTCTGATGCATTTTTTGGGAAGAGCTTGCTCTCCTGTACCTCATGACTGGAAGGTTGGCTCAGATGTGCAGTGTTGAGATCAGAGGACATCCTTGGAGAAGTCAGTGGTGTTAGGAGGCAGGTGAAGAGATAATTGCAACAATTAGGGCTGGGTTTATTGAACAGCAAGAATGCAGCAGTCCAGGAGCTTCTGAGAGAGGCACTGCAGCTGTGCTCCCTGTACCTTGTGAAGCCATCCATGGAGACATCCCTGGAAATGCAGCTTGTGCTGAGGCTGCCCTTTCCTTGTAGGAATGCCCTGTGTCAATGTCACAGTGCTGGGCTCTGCTGCCCTGCAGCCTCCTGTGTGCCAAGTGGGCTCCAGCATTTCAGTGTCACAGTGCCAGCAGCTGCTGAGAGTCTGGAAGTGCTGCAGGTCTCATCTTCTGCTGTCACTGCCTGAGGAACAGAAGGGACACAGAGAGTTGAAGGTGAAGGGTTTTCAGTCAAGGAGCGCTTCCAAGACACCAGTCCTGAAAATTCAAGACGTTTGGGAATCTAAGAGGGAGCACAAGAATTTTTTGGGGGGAAATCCATGCTAAAAAAGCACCTCTTTTGGTAATCCTAGCAGTTCAATTTAATCTGTTTACTTTGGATGGTAATGAAAGGAAACTGGGCCAGCTGCAGACCTCCTTACTGTGACAACAGTAACCTTTTATTATTTCCATCAAACTCAAGGAGGAAATAGCTTAAACATCTGCAGCTTTTGGACAGGGTTGCACACTCAGAAATACAGCTTCACTGCTACTGTTAAAAGATTTAGTATTCCTTCCACCAGACACGCTGGGAGCAGCGTGATGCAGAGACACACAGAGAGCCAGGCCTGCTTCAGGAGTTGGCTCTTCCAGCCTGGTGAGTGGTAAACATGGTGAATCTGCAGCCTTGTGCCATGCCAGGGATTTGGCAGCTGGGATGTTCCTGTGATTCCCAGCCTTTTTTTTTTCCCCTCCCAGCTCCAGTGAGTGTGTGCATCCAGCACAAACGGGCACTGGCAGAGGGGTTTGAGTGGAGGATGCCTGGTAATGGTTCTGTCCCAAGGCTCTTAAAATTTAAATTCTTCATTCAAGGCTCATAGGTAGAGGTGGTCTGGCCTCCATAAAACCATTTCCTCACTTTAGGTTTGCAGCCATAAGTTGGGATTCGGCATTTGGAGCTGAATTATTGCTGAGAAGTGTTTGCCTTGTCACACTCTGATAGTTCTGCCAAATTCTTAGTGCCACCTCTTCTGTCGTTTAGGAGAGAAGGTCCTTTAGGCTCTCTCATTTTGCTTCTTTTGTTTGGCTTTTCTTGCACTAAAAAAAAAAAAAAATCAGCTGGAAAAATTAATATCTTCATTGGCTGGGAGCTGATCTTGGCTTTTTGTGGAGAGAGAAGCAAGAATTCCATTCCAGAGTCACTGCAGCCCTCTTTGCAGCCCATGAAAAGTTGCTGGTTTGCTAGGAAGCAACAGGAGAAATTACCTATTGGTACAAAAGAATAATAACAATCTAGCTGTAAGGCAAAAAAGAGCTTAAAGGCCCTGGTACTTAAACATGCACAAATTTAAGTGTGTGAGTAGTCCCAGTGGCTTTGGTGAGCTGTGCTTGGCCATGGTTAGAGTGCAGCACTAAACTCAAATGAGGGTAAACAGGATGGCTCCCAAATGGCACATGTGCTTAATGCTCTAAATGAGATTTAAAAATAGAAATCTTTGCATCCCCAGAAACTTGTTTCACAGTGAAAGGCAGGCTTGCAGTGTTGCCTGTATGATTCTGGCTCCTCCAGTAATTACATGCTATTTATCTAAATAAAATTCATTCAGATGAAGCCTGTAACTTTGAGTTATTGCCCTTGATATTCTAAAATACAAGGATTCTTAAATCTTGCTNGCAGCCTTCTCTTGAAGGCTAAGAGTATTTTACAAGTGGAAGGATAATTCCTTGGATTGCTAACAGCTCTCTAAGAAGAAGGGAAGACTTAGATACGATGACATTTATGTGCTTTGATTATTTGACAGCAAATTTCTGTGTTACAATAACTCTTAAGATTTATATCCTTTTGTGCTGTTGCGTTGCTGTTCCTTCAAGGTCTTACAGGGCAGGTTTGAACTGACACTCTAAATGTTTTCTTGCAGCCAAAGAAGCCCAAAGTCCCTGACAATCCTTTCCATGGCATTGTTTCCAAGTGCTTTGAGCCTCACCTTTATGTGTATATCGAGTCCCAGGACAAGTGAGTAACCAGCCTGAGTTTTAGGCTNAATAATAACAATCTAGCTGTAAGGCAAAAAAGAGCTTAAAGGCCCTGGTACTTAAACATGCACAAATTTAAGTGTGTGAGTAGTCCCAGTGGCTTTGGTGAGCTGTGCTTGGCCATGGTTAGAGTGCAGCACTAAACTCAAATGAGGGTAAACAGGATGGCTCCCAAATGGCACATGTGCTTAATGCTCTAAATGAGATTTAAAAATAGAAATCTTTGCATCCCCAGAAACTTGTTTCACAGTGAAAGGCAGGCTTGCAGTGTTGCCTGTATGATTCTGGCTCCTCCAGTAATTACATGCTATTTATCTAAATAAAATTCATTCAGATGAAGCCTGTAACTTTGAGTTATTGCCCTTGATATTCTAAAATACAAGGATTCTTAAATCTTGCTTCCAAATAACTGCTACATTTGATTTCAGAGGGGACTAGTGGAGCCTTGTTACTGCTTGAAGGATTCAGGGAGATTTTATTTGCAAACTGCATTANTCTTGCAGCCAAAGAAGCCCAAAGTCCCTGACAATCCTTTCCATGGCATTGTTTCCAAGTGCTTTGAGCCTCACCTTTATGTGTATATCGAGTCCCAGGACAAGTGAGTAACCAGCCTGAGTTTTAGGCTTTGTTTGCTTTTGGATGTGTTGGTTTGTGCTGGATTCTGTACTCAAGCTTCAGAAAATTAATTTATTGAAACTCTGCTGCCTGATTTCAACAGGAGCAGTGTTTGTGGTTCAAGAAACTTTGAGTGGGGCCTTGTCTTGGACAGAATGAGTGTTCAGAGGGCTGTGGAGGTTGGTTTTGTGTGTGATTGCAGAGGGCTGCAGGAGTGGTGCCCGCTGCCTTTCTGTGGAAGAGGCTCAGAGTTCCTGAAATTACTTCTGTTGCCTCTGCAATTCCCACTGCAGACATGTGTCTTTCTTTCATCTCATGTCTTCCACAAATAGCAGGGTTGGGTTTTCTCTAAAATACACATGTGGCTTAGTGGCAGAGGAGTTGCAAGATTTGCTTTGTAGAAATAACTTATTTGAGATCCTTAGATGAAAGCTGCTGTAGATGAGCTGGCTGTAAGATAACATTATCACTGCTCACAGATTGGGACTTTGTCAGGGGCTTTAATCCCTGGCACCCTTCTTCATCTTCCTCTTTGACTTGCAGCAAAACAACTCGAATGAAAGGAGCTTTCAGCTTCCAGCTCTGAGAAGTTTTCAGGGCTCTCACTGCACTTTCTTGTGCACCTCCATTCTCAACCAGGGTTTAAATAACATCTCAGTAACAACTGCAGTGCCACCTGGGAGAGGAAATAGTTGAAAAAGGTTCAGTTTAGTCTTTTAGCACAGATTAGTGGCTGGAAAGGAGGAGGTGCCTACTTCATGTATCTCATCTGTGTGTGCTCTTCTATCTTCCAAGGCTTTACACATGAGAGAATGTGTAACTCGAGGCTTGTAGTGTCCTGATTTTATTCAAACTCCATGATAAGTATCTTGAAAAAGCTTTTCCATGTCCCATCAACTTTTTATGTTTTTTTTAAAAAAAAAAGTCATGAAATAGCTGAAACCTTGCACAGTGCTGTGTCCTGCTGGGTTTAGGTTCCGCTCTGCAGTATAACAAAGGGAAACTGATATTTCCCCCCTGCCCTCAGCCAACTGAGCACAGACTTGTTTGAGTATTTCTTCCCTTCTCACTGGGGGCCATTTTAATCCCCATTTTGGTAATTCTACCCCATTGTGCTCCTAGCCCCTTCGGTTGCCTTTTTTTTTTTTTTCCTTCTCCTTTTCCTTTACAATCATGAGATGTTTTATATTAGCTTTATAGCCACAGGCTGCAGGGAGTTCAAAGAAAAAACTGCCACAGTATTCCCCATGCTGCCCCTGACTGCCAAAAATTGCTTTCCTTCATGATTTTTTTCTCTTCTTCCTTTGATTGAACTTTGGAGGAGTCTGTTGCCGATGTCTGAAAATGAGATGTTGCTTAGATCATTAATTGTATGTTTGAGCTCAGAATAGTGAGAGCAGTGTGATAGTTTTGTTCATCATTGCCTTAAATCTGTGGCAGGAAAAAAAGCCTGGACATTTTCTGCCAAAAAATTGTTTCCATACCCACTTACAGAAACGCGGTGCCAAAATCTGTAGCAGTTTAAGAGGAGACACCTGAAAGAAGGAGTTTAAAGATGCTGCTCTCCACCCTCAGCTGCAGAGTAAATATCAGATTTCTGAGCAGCAAAGCAGATTTCATTCCTGCCCCTTTGGGATGTGGGGCTTTAGCTCTCCTTTGTGGTCAGCTGGAGCAGCAGGAGCGCACAGACGTGAGCTGAGCTGTTCTGCTGGAGAGGAGGAAGAGCTCTGTCAGGTCTGCAGGGCTGAGAGTGTGCAGAGCCCTCCTTAAAGCTGCTCAAAGGCACGTCCCAGTCGAGAGTGCTTGGAAAACTGGCACTTTGTGCTGTGTGTTTGCAGCCTCATCAGCAGAGGGGCTTCCAGATTCCCCACTCCATGGAAGCTGCTCTGCAATGCTCCAGGGTTCTCAGTGCCCTTCCTCAGTGCCCAGCCCTGTTCACATCACTGGGCACACCCAGTTTCCTGTTCTCCTCTCGTGCTGCTCACGAGTTCCTGGTTCCTCTTGTGATTGCCAGAGGTGCAGAACAACCCTGAATAGGTCGAGTGAAAAGAAAAAAAAAAATAAAAAAAGGAAGAGGAATGCAGGAATGAAAAGAAGCAGAATAGAATTCCCTTTATGTGATTTCATTTCATTCTTTCTCTTGGTTAGATTTGGCGAGTTCTCGCTCCCAATAAATATGCTACTGTTAGGAAATACCACATCTGCACTACCAGAGAGTTTTCTTGGAGCTTTTCCGCAGAGTCTGTGGAGAAAATATTCATTTTTCTGTAGCTCTCTTGCCTTCTTCATGTTTCATCTCCCAGCAGCTTTTTCTGCCAGACTCTCTGTGCTCCCATTGTACCACACAAAGATTTGTGGCCTTCGTATCACATTTGGGCCAGATGTGAAAGTTTGCCATCAACCAAGGTGTGCATTAATGATGTATTAGTTCTTTTAGTGCACAATATCCTGATGTTTTGCTTGCACCAGTGCCATTCTGAAATAGGAGCAGTCTCACAGCCTGGTTTGATGGGCAGTTTTATCCAGGTTGGGATCAGAACAAGCGTGAAGCCCCAGCACTGCTCTCCCAGCTCTTCTGAACAGCTGCATTTTCTCCTGCATCCCCGTTGACAAGACCTTGGGGGACCAGGAAAATGCAGATCCATTTCACTTTGCCTCAGAGAAAAGGAGAACATGTGGGCTAAGCATAAAGAAACAAAAGCCATTGACATTCCTGACCGTGTCTTGAGACTGAGAGAAGGCAGAAAAAATCAAGTGACTGGTGACTGCTAAGAAAGCTCCACTTTGTTGCCCAGCTGGAGGCCAGCACAGATGCAGAGGTGGAGATGCAGCTGTTGAATTTGACAAGGAGTGAGCCACATCCTCCTTCCTTGAGAAGCTGCAGGAATCTGCAGCCTGCAGCACGTGTGAGCCCTCCTGCAGCAGCCATCTGTTTGGCTCTGCTACAGCTACAGAGGGAGGTAAACTCTGCTTCTCTGTGGCCCAACACAATCAATGCTTCCCTTCAGCCTTCAATTGCTGCTGCCAGTGTGGAGATTTATCACATCAGTGCAGCAGCCTGATGTTTTTACAGGGCTTGTAACACAGCCGAGGAGCTGTGAGTGTGGAATCAGAGCTGTGGGCAGTGCTCAAGCAGCAGGCATGGAAAAAGGGGCTACTTGTCTTTGCAGCAGCCTGGCTAAAGCCAACCAGTGTTGCTCCATGACTGAGAGTCCTGATATTCCAAGCACTTTTCTGGAGATAAGTTTGGCCCAGCAGATCAGCCGTGGTAGGAGCTCACCCATTCTGAGGCAGCAACCTCTAAATTTATCAGGGAAGGGACCTGTGGGTTCTCTGCTGAGCTGGAATCAGAGGGTTTTTCTCTCTCACAGAGGGAAAGCAAAAAGGGGTAGAAACTGGGGGGAAGTTGTTATGATTGTTATTGTTGTTGGCAGGTTTTTCCCCTCTCACTGGCAGAGGTGAGAACATGCTGCAGAGTCTCAGCCATTTTTCTCCTGAGGATTTGGCTTTCCCCTTAGGAGCCCTGAATCCTGGCACAGCCCAGCCATTACACCCTCAAAGAGGTGAAGGTTGTGCCATGGGAATGGCAGAGCTGCAGGAAAATCGTACTCAAAATAGGAATATAAATACAGGAACTCCCTGTGGTCGGCAGAGTACCTCTCTCATCTGCAAGGCCTATCTATTTCCCAAAAGCCAAGCTTCCTTGAGGAAAGCTGTGTCTGGGGGAGGTTTATTGCTGGAATTCAGTTCATCTGGCAAAGGTTATCCCACGGAGCTGAGCTGGGCTTGGTCTCTGACACGGATGTGCTGTCTCTGGAGGAGCAGGACCAGAGGAACTCCCCAAGATCAGAAGATTTTCTGGTTCTGTCTTGATGGCTCTGGCCCTCTGCCATGCTCAAAAGCCTTTTTGTCCCGGTGAAAGGATGGAGTGAAGTTTATAGTTGCCTAAAGACCGAAATATTTGAGTAAGGACCGGGCTGTAATGAATCACTGGAGACAATAAGAGGGCTTTTTGTGCTTTTAAAAAGTCTTAAGTAGGAAGTGCACTTTGTGCTCATGCTAAATAAAACTTCTTGAAAGGATGTGTGAAGTTGTGCAGAACCAGGTGGTATCCAAATGGGAGTGAGAAATGGCAAATGGCACACACCATTTTGAGCACATCCCTTCAAAATCCATATTCCCTGAGGTCTTCTCTGGAGGCCTCTGGGATGGGAAGCCTGACTGTTCCTTTTCCTGATGCCAGGAATGAAACTTGAGCACAGGCTTAATGCACTTGCATCAAATGTGCTGGAGTGAGTCCTGGCAGACCTGGGAGCTTTTATGTGTGGCTGGAGAACAGATTTGAAGCTGCCACTAAAACTCCTGAGCACAAAAGGTTTGGGCTGTGGAATTGTGTGAGCTTTGTGCCGGGAGCGTGGAGATAAGAAAGGGCTGGGAATACCCAGCTGCTAAACCTGAACTTGCTGCTGTCACAAGACAGGGCATCTCATTGTGAGCATTATTCCCTCTTTTCACTCCCAATTCCTCCCTCAGAAGACTCACACATCTCTTTGTTCCCCACATCAGGAATCTGGGTGAGCTGATTGACAGGTTTGTGGCTGACTTCAAGGCTCAGGGTCCCCCCAAGCCCAACGTGGACGAAGGAGGAGCCGTCCTGCCCAGCTGTGCTGACCTCTTTGTGTACTACAAGAAGTGCATGGTGCAGTGCTCCCAGCTCAGCACTGGGGAGCCCATGATTGCCCTGACCACCATCTTCCAGAAGTACCTGCGGGAATACGCCTGGAAAATTCTCTCTGGAAACCTGCCCAAGTGAGTGTGGCTTCCCCTCCACTGCACTGAGGGGCAGATGATTTGGAGAGATAATTCATAAACACATCCCTGTGAACACTCATTTCCCTGTCAAACACCCCAGGTAGCAGCAGGATCACTCCATTTACTTCATGGTTTTCTCCAAAGTTCAGTTTCTTACGCAGAGGAAAAAGCAGGAGAGCAAATGGGCAGTCACACATTGCTTTTCTTATAAGAGTCCCTGGAGAATAGCTTCATATTTGGCTTTGATTAGCAGCCAGATTTGCAGTTTCTTGAAGTTCCTTTTGAAATGCCAGCCCAAATGTCTTCAGAGAGGCCTGGCTTTCAGAACTGCTACTTGGGTAACCAGCTCCTACTGGGATTCTCAGCTGCCTTAGCCCAGCATCATCTGTATGGTAATTTATAATGAAGGTGGTTTATTTGTGAGATGCTAAAGTGCTTCCCTGTACCTCCCTCTGCTCTGGAACATTTTATCTCTGTATAAATAAGATCTGTAGATGTAAATCCAGTGAAAGGAAAGGAAATCCTGATGAGTTTGCACCAATATGTATCAGTGTATAGTCTAAAGGTGCTCCTGATATGTTGCCAAAACTCCGCTGCAGAAAATTTTATTTGCTATGTAACATCTTCAGTTTGTTTCCTTTGTAAACCTGGGAGGAGCAGAATGACTTTCTGAAACCAGTAAAGTCTTTCACAGATGGAAGGGGAGAGGTTTCCATCCAGACAAGTGGAAAGATAAATTTAATAATGTGTGTTCTCCATCAGACCTCGGTTGCATTCTTTATCCACGTTTTTTTTTTTTTTGAGTGCTCCATTTTTGCTGTCCAAGATAAATATCACTGTCCTATTTTTTTTAATGGGTTTGGATTATAAAGAGTTGAGAGGTAGGGAATTTCCTGCCTCTAAACTGCTCTGAGTCTTTCTTTGTTGATACATGAATGCTGCTCACTGGAAGACAGTGGAGGGGAAGGCACATCTTCTATAATTTACTTTGTTGATACCATCAGCTTTTAAAACAGGTTGCCAAAGTCTCAAATGCGTGTGGACAGCTGTTTAGTGCTGCAGAGATAAATATGACAAGTTTCCTGATAGTTCTGAGATTCTTCTGTAATCTTTAATTAGATTTTGGATAACTGGCAGGGAAGGTGAAGCTACCTGGGGAAGGCTGTGTTCCTTTTGCATCCTAATCTATTTTCTTGTCAGTGAGAGAGTTGTCCTTTGCTTGAAGGTACAAGGTACAAGGCTCTGTTAAAGGAATTCCTTTCACCAAAATAGCAGTTGTGGGTTTGATGTCCTGTGTTGCACAAATTGTTGAGTTGTGGTCTTAAAGCCTTTTTATGGCATTAAAATCCAGCAGTAATTTTGCACCTTGAGTGTCTGTACGCTCAAAAACCTCACAGGTTTTATCTGTTGTTTTGTTTTGGTTTGGTTTTTTTTCTAGGACAACCAGCAGCAGTGGTGGGCTCACCATCACAAGTTTGCTGAAAGAAAAGGAAGGCTCTGAAGTGGCAAAGTTTACTTTAGAAGAACTCTGCCTCATTTGCAGCATCCTAAGTACTGCAGAGTATTGCCTGGCCACCACCCAGCAGGTGAGTTTTCCTCTGAGGGGGCACCAGCCCCTCTTCTGTGTTGCTGTGGAGACTGGGACAGCCAAAAGTAATAAAAAAAATCCATTGATTACTGAGCTCTACATTATTCAATCTGTATTTCAGAGAAAGAAAAGTATTGATTTTGTTATTTCTACCTGAGAAAAGTAATTTGCTTGTAATCCTGCCTGGCCGCATCAGTTTTGGGTTCAATCCTTTTCTACTTGTTGGGTAATTTGTTTTGGATTGGGGACCAAATATATTTTTTAAAAAGATGATTCTCGGTTCATCAGCTCCCCTTCATCAAAACAAGCACAACAATAATTCAAAATGCTTTTGGGAAAATACTTGCATGAAATATTGGGGCAGTGTGGAGTGGAGAGAGGAGGAATTTATGCTGATGTGATTTGCAGCCACGCTGCTCACTACATTCAGGTGCTTCCAAAATGCCATGGGTCAGGAATGAGCTGTGATGTTTGGCTGTATCCAGCCCTCTCCACCACTAGGTCTGGCAATCCTCTGCAGTTTGGGCACAGGCAGAGTGTTGAGAAACATCTTTATTAGCAGGACAGATGCCACAGTGTTAAGCTAGTACGGTAGCATGTCATACTAGAGTTACATATTTGACCTTGGAGCTTTAATTCTTTGAGGACGTGGAGCCACCATGGCCCATCCTGGCAGATCAGCAGGGTCTGGGATGCCAAGAAGGAAAGATTTCCAGTGTCACTGGATAAATTTTGGATATAGTTTGGTCACAGATTAAGTTTGAAGAAGCTGACCTTTCCGGGCCGTAAGTTTTCAAGAACGATTATTTCGAGTTAGAAACCTGATCTGCCTGTTGCTTGTTTTGTTTCCCAACAGTTGGAAGAGAAGCTCAAAGAAAAAGTGGATGCAAGCCTAATGGAGAGGATCAACCTGACAGGAGAGATGGACACTTTCAGCGTGTATGTCCAGCACAATGTACCAAACGTCCCCTTTTGTCAGGCAGATGGTGCTGGAGTAAAAACAATCCTGAGGATCCACAGCCTGGGCACAGGCACTTCCCTGCTCAGGGAATGGGATCCTCTGGCTGCTCCAGGAGCAGCACTAGCACAGCCTTTAGCTGCTCCCCATGGTGCAAGCCAAAGGAACAAGAGCACTGGAAAAGGGAAAG
>VZUA01010925.1:1548-21002 GCA_013401035.1 Horornis vulcanius | reverse complement strand
GGGAGGTACTACACATTTCTTTGTAAGGATACCTAACGAAATTTCTTGTGGAACACATGGGGTTAAAGACTGAATTTTCACACAGTATCTCTTCCCATTGTGGGGCAAAATGTCACAATAATGCTCCTTTTATTGCAAGTGTATGTACAGAGACAAAGAAACTTAATTAAGGAAAACTATGGATGAGTAAGAACTCACAGACCATGTGAGCACTGTACCAAGCTCTCCTTTCCAAAGCCAGTGAATATGACTGAGTATTTGGGGACTGAATGTAGCCTTACATTTAATCATGTGTCAGGTATCAGGCATCTAACAAGAAAACAACAGACATGACTCACACTGTTAGGAGACACTCGTTGGTATGGCAGGTGATACCTACTGGCAGCTGATAGAGCTTTCCAAGTGCAGTGCAGATGAACAGGCTCTCCCAGGAGCACATGAAGATGGACAGCACCTTTGCAAATCTTCATTAGCAAGCAGCACATCCCAGCTGCACAGCAAAATGGTCAGTGCCGTGGGCCCAGTAGCCACACTGCTTGTATTAAGGATGATAGTACTGCCCCTTGTGTAGCACAGCAGTGGGGTTTGCCTCCTGCTAGCTGTACTCTGGTTGCAATAACTGAGTTCCCATTAGAAGCCAGAGAGCCTTTCTGGAGCCCAGCCTTGATTTAGTTTCATAGGAGAGGAGTCCAGTTAAAACCCTGTGAGCTCTACTCATTTTAAATAATGGGAATTGAGAATGATCTGGAGGCTCCCTTCTAAACTGTGCTTCTGAGTGAAACAAAACCACTAATGAATAACACCCCATGTAGGACTGGTAAGGACTCAAATGGATTATGAGACTTTTCAGCACTTGGTACATTAAGGCAGAATAAGTGAGATCATCATTAATCTATTTATTATGATGTTCTTGACAAGGTTATCTGGGTGCTAATGGCCTTGCAAGGCCCTAGTGGCCTCAAATACACCTGTGCAATTACTTGTGGACTTTGGCTGTTTCTCATATAACTCTACCTTAATCACCTCTGAGGTTCAGGTATTCCCCATGGTGCTGTCTGTAACTTTTGGCAGATACTCATACCTTTTTACATTCACAATTCCCTACATCATGTCCAGTAGTTTTCTAGACCCTGTTCAGCTTGCACAGCCTTAGCCAGTGTCCACCCAGCAGTCCAGTTCCCTCACAGCCCAAGCACAGAAATGATAACTGCTACATAACATGTAGACATGAAATTAATCACAGTGGAAGGTGATGTGCATTGAAAGTCTGATGGATTAATTGCATCAAAATGCAGTTAAGTCTCAGGTACTGGATCTTAGGACAGAAAAACAACAAACCTGGGACCTGATCAGTTCTGCTTTATTAAAGGAAAGGAACAGATTCCTTGGGCTTCTGGATTAGTGATCACAATCACTCTTAGTACTGACTCTGAGGTTCATAGTATGGTTCTTAGTTCATGGTGACAATGTTTTACTTCAGAGTGGGTTGAGCATAGTAGAGAAAACATGTATCACCCTCCAGAGACAACTGCCCCTAATCCTGATCCTCTTTCACTCCATTCTGCATGTCAATTCCCTTGATTTCTCAATAATGACAGAACCCAGCTCCCCTTATACAATGTGCTTCAGGCTTCCATCATTCCCTTCATTCTCCTTTCTTCCTCTCATCCTTAGAGTGTCTGCAACACAGTGCTGAAGTCCATCAACCTTCAACATGATGCATGGCTCTGTAATCCACTCCCTCATAACAGGTATTTCGAAACATCTACTGTTTTATAATTTCCAGTTGACTAAAGTAGAGAAAATGACTCATAAAACTCTACAGCAGAAATGTTAGGAGTACCAACCTCTGCAAAAGTGAAGTACGTGAGTGATAGGAACATAAAGGCCAAGAAAAATGATGAATTATCTCTGGATGTGAAAGGAATCTTAACATTTTAAAAGGATGTGTGTTGACAGAGAACTGCTTTCTTTCTGGAAGCCTGGCCAAAATGCCTCAATAAAAATACTGGAATAAAGTTGAAAGAAATGGAGTTTGCACAGAATACAATGTTACACAGTCCAGACTGGTGAATCAAAAGTGTCCTCAAAACATTGAAATAACAGGATATCAAAGAATAATAGAAAAGAAAGTTGCAGTAGGAATTGTGTAGATCTCAAGGATAAATTTCATCAATACAATACAAAGAATGTCCTATAATGAAACAAATACAGCTATGAAAAGAAACAATGGGTGCTTGAGAAACAATATGAGAATTGCAATGGATTTCATGTCTTGCAAGAATTTACAAAGAAAACCACAGTGAAGAGACTAGACAAAGATGATAATCACAGGGCTGCTGCTACACAGGCATTATTCATAAGATCAATGTGCAATGCTACAGAAGAAAATTATAGAGCATGCAGTTTGACAAATGCAAACCTATTAATTTTTAATCTGGACATAAATGAAAAAAATCAAAATGTTGCCTGCCACACTGACTGTAGTAAAAGTAACAGTGAACTAATTTCTTGGTGATACTGGCTTTGGAGTTAAAAAACTTTCAGGCTGAAAGTCCCATCAGTGGAGAAACAAAAAAACAACAAATAACAAAACAAAAATAAACGAAAAGAGAAACCATCTGATAATGAATGAGGCATTGGGAAGAGATTCAGCAGAGTACAGAATGAAGCTAAAAGATCTTACCTGTTCCTTGATTCTTGTTTTAAAACTAGTTATTCTCAGGAAGAAGAATAAAGAAGATGGAGGTGGTGAGTATGGGAAGAGAGCTCACATAGTAGTGCAAAGAGAGTGGGTGTACAACACCTGCAGTCAGCCACAGAGACTCCATTATGAAGTGCAGGCATTAGAAAGAACATTGCCTACAACAGAGGAAATTACTGGAGATACAGGTGACAACAATTATTTTTCTATACTCAATTCATCACTAAAATTTTCATTGTTACTTTGGTGAAATGGAGCAGAGAATTGTGTACATTCAGTACTGTCTTGGGCAAACAGGTCCTTCTGTGCTTTATTTCCTGATGCTTTTCATAATGAAATGCAACAAAATCTTAATGGCTATGAGGTACTAAACGATACCTGAATCATCTTTCTGTTTAGAGGTGAAAAGGAAAAAAAAGACTAATCAGCAGAAGAATGTGATGATAAAACAACCGCTATTGAAAAGACCCTAACTTCTGACATGAAGGTTAAATGAAGAAAAGAAAGAAATTCTTTGGAGAAAAAAAAGTTTAGGAAAAAGATTAACACACTAAAGTGGTATGTGCCAAAACTGAGGCAAGAGATGGTGACCACTGTGACCAACAACTAGTGATCTATGCTTAAATTCCCTGCCAGAAATGTTTCTGTACACTTGTACAAATCTAAGCAGAATCTAAAACAGCATAGCTAAGAACCACCTGGGCATTAGACAATTGCTCCTGGAATTAACCAAGCCAAAGATGTTCGTTGAATACAATCAATGAATTTTGCAAGTTTGCAAAGCTTATGTAGGAAATCAAAGATCCTCAAGAAATGCACTATTACCATACCTAAAGACACTTCATAGGATTATGTTCATGTTAAAACTTATGATCACAACTAAGGATCACTGCAATCTAGATGCCTTCAGATTCTGGAAGGAGACTTTTCCTTAATTAATGAGTAGAAAATGTCATGCTTTTATTTATGAGAGGTTAATTAGCAATTTGTTGCAACCAAGTTACAATATAGTTTGCTTGACCTCCAAACAAGATGTTACACTTTTATGATGGACAAAAAACGTATCTTAAAAGAAGTAATTTTTTTTTTTTCTTTTCCTTTAATCCAAGATTTATTTGAAGTTTAGTTCCATACTAATGATTGCAGCTCAAATTCCATGCAGGCAAAAATGACACATAAACTAACTTTCTAGTGTCTGACTCTTGCCCTGATTTTACGCTCACCCTTCCACTGCCCTGGGCATCCTAAGGTTAATGGCCTCAGCATGGAGAGGACAGCAGTGATGTGAGTTACAGTACCCTGAGTTCTTTGGTGCAAGATATTGCATTGGGTTTGCATGGCCAGGTTTTGGTAGCAGTGGGGGTACAGGGCTGGCTTCTGTGAGAAGCTGCCAGAAGCTTCATCAGTATCTGGCAGAGCCAATCCCAGATGGCTCCAAGATGGACATGCTGCTGGCTGAGGTTGGGCCAATCAGAAACGTTGCTAACACCCCTGTGGTAACATATTTAGGGAGAAGAAAGAAAAAGTTATGTCTCAGATGTAACTGTGGCCAGAGAAGAGCAGGGTGAGAACATGTGGGAGGAACAGCTCTGCAGAGACCAAGGTCATTGTAGAAGGAGGGGCAGGAGATGCTCCAGGTGCCAGAGCTGAGATTCCCCTGCAGCCCGTGGTGCAGCCCATGGTGAGGCAGCTGTGCCCCTGGAGCCCATGGACGACCAGGGGATGCAGAGATCCACCTGCAGCCCTTGGAGAAGCCCTGTGCTGGAGCAGGGAGGATGCCTGAGTGGAGGCTGTGACCCAATGGGAGGCCTGTGCTGGAGCAGCCTCCTGGCAGGAACCTGTGGAGAGCAGCCCACTCTGGAGCAGGTATCCTGCCATGACTTGTTTCTCTGTGGGGTACCCATGGTGGAGCAGCCTGTCCTTGAAGGACTGCATCCCTCAGAACAGTGACCCACATTGCAGCATTATGCATAGAACTGTTGCCTGTGGGATTGACTGATGCTGGAAAAATTCATGGAGGACTGTCACCTGTGGAAGGGACCCCTCATTGGATCAGGGGAAGGACTCCTCTTCCTGACCAGCAGCAGAAATAACCTGTGGTGAACTGAGCAGACTCTAACCCCCACTCCCTGTGTCCCTGAACCACTGGGAGAGAGGAGGTAGAGCTGGGAAGGAGGGAGAAGTGAGGAGAAAGGTAGTTTTAAGATCTTATTTTGCTTCTTATTATCCAGCTCTGATTTTACTAGTAACAATTAATATCTCTAATTCTAGCCTGTTTTGCCCTTCACAGTATTTGGTGAGACCTCTCTCTGTGCTTACCTCAACCCATGAATCCTTTGTTATATTTTCTCTCCCCTCTGCAATAGTGGAGAGGCTTTTGTAGGTGCCTGGTATCCAAACGAAGTCAACCCACTACAGACGCATAAAACCGACAGCAATAATTTCTTCCTCCTCTCTCCAGGAAGCAGAGCGGGTTATTTTTAGGATGGTAAACATGCTATAGACGTTGTTCTTCCTCCATTGTTTAGCAACTCCATTTCCCTTCCAAATTCACTAGATATGTTAAGTTTTACACCTGCTGTGTCTGTTTTCTTTGCTCCCTTTGTTACTCATGAAGTGATTTTACCCAGATGACAATGCTGTGTCCCTTTAATGACCTGCAGCTCACCCTGATGCCTAGACCCAGCTTACAGTCCCAGAGCCTTCCTCATCATCCCATGTCTTTGCTCTCAATGCCTCCACTTCCATCCCAACCCTGTACTCCCCTCTGCAGCACTTTTATTCTAGGGCCATAGAAGCCCCCTCCACACAGAATAATGATTTACTATTGTAACCATTAATTACAGATATAGTACAAACCTAGGCAAAAACTTAAAGCAGTGAAGGGAAAAATCACTCAGCCATTAGGCAAGGGCTGCTAGAAGTCAGCAAGCTCAAAGGGAGCAGGGACAAACCCCAAGCAGTCCAGAGAAAGGCTGGCAGGTACCAGCCCTGTGCTATGGTTTTAGCACAAAGCCTGCAACCTGCAACAGGTGATAGCAACACCACATTTACTGGGACACAAGGCTACCCGTGTCAGTGGAAAGACAACCTAAGGAAATATGGCCTCTGATGACCAGTACTGAAAAGCACTCTTGGGATATAGAGATTTTTTTTAGTGACACGTTTGTAATTTTAAACCTATATATATAGCTGGATGAGGCCTTCTGCTTTCAATGCACTTTTTAGTTCCCCCAGTGCTAGATTATACATGTGCCTGTCTCGGGGTATGAACAATTCCTTGGCATCTGCCACAGTGTAGACTGTGATGGCTACAGCTACTGCTGAGGATGAGTCTCTGCACAAAAGGATCAAAACTAATGAACACAGACTGTGTTCCCAAACTTCACCACCCCTTTAGGAAGAGCTCCTCACTATGATAAAGGGTTTTGCTCAACCACTCCCAGGCTGCTGACAGCCAGTGCCAAATCACCACATTCAAAAGGATAAATACGGTTATTTAGTGATTTGAAAAAATGAAGAGTAGAGAGATATAATAAAGGCTGATGACATTGTAAGAGCTTTAAGAGCTTACTGTGTCAAAAAAAAAAAAAAAAGCAACAAGCCTTTGGCAGAAAAGAAACATCATTTGAGGAAAGCAGATATAACTTCATTTACACTGGCTGGAGGAAAATATACCTTCTTTTTCTCTGCTGTCATTTTACTTTCCAGAAATAATTTTACTGGTTCTCTTACATCAATCTAGCTCTATTTCATAATGTTTGGAGCCAACAGTTTTATAAATTTTAAACTCCTTTTTTTTTAGAGACAGAGAGCATGAACAGTCACCTTAAAGTGATACAAATATTATACACACAAGAAAACTCTACTAATGTTTTAGGTAATTCAATAAGCTAGCTGATGACAAATTGTCAGTCATCTTGAAAAGAAGGTTAACTGTATTTATGCTAAGAATTCCATAAACCGACAATAATTTACTTATCAACAATTCTTATTAATCAGGAAACATTCATCTTTATATCTGTTCATATTTATATTTGTTCTGTATATAGGGTTTGCGAAAGCTTTGCTTAATAAAAACCAGTATTGGTTATTTAAAATGTACAAACAGGAAAATTTAAACTAAATATCTGTATCACCTTTTTGTTCCTTCTCTGTCATTACTTTCATTATGATTATATTAGTCCTACAAGAACACTTTTTTCCTCCAAAAAATAAATATTGCTTGTACCACAAGATTCACAAGCGATATTCTGTTTTTAAGAATAGGGACTTGTAGTAAAAGAAATGTTTTGCAGTACTCCAGGCTCTGAATGAATTATTTTGCTACACACTATTGAACTGAAATAAAAGTAAATTCCAGTTGTAGTCAAATGATTTAAAGACCGGTTTTGGTCACCTAAAGGAAATAGCAGAAAGAATATTTCTACCATGGAGAAAATTCTGGAGGGAAAAATCTATGTCTAAGCTCTTTTACGCTTAAAAAGAACAAAAGACTTGTATTTTGAAACAATCCATCAGAAGAGGTCTAATGGGTACATTTAGCTTTGACTATAAAGAAGCCTGAACTGTCTTTGGCAATTAATTTATTCATATTTAAACCCAATTTCATGATGAAGGCTCCAAGTACAAACTTGAAAGTAAATACTAGCTTAACCACTCACATGATAAAGGCTTCTATACAGGCCTAGAGAACAGATCCACTGGTGCATGTAGGTTTTACTTCAATGCCTAATTGCTACTGTAGGTATATACATAAAGAGACCTCCAAGCCTTTCCCAATCTTTGTAACCTACTCAATTAGCTTATAGCTGCAAAAGAACTCAAACACCCAGGATCTAGGCATGACTTCAATCCTAAACACCAAATTGTAGCCACATAATTTCCTGTTCAGTGGCTTCCCATCCCTGAAATCTACAGATGCCAGAAGTGTCCACAGTAATACTCCTCAGACTGAAGTGTCTGGGCAGCAGCACCACATGATGGTGAAGGAGATCTGATAATTCTTTCAGGCTTAAGCTTCTCTGAGATTCATAAAGGAACAAGGGAGTAAGTAAGACAGATGTTCTCCAATACATTCCTGTTGAATACAAAAGTGGTGCTGCTGCCCTTTTCCTTAATGAGGTAGCAGTTGGAGAGCTCATCAAGTTACGCATTATGGAAGTCAGGAAATAGGTGTTCATTTGAGAGAAGTTGCTAGATGAATCCCACAAGAACAATTTGGGAACGTGTTCTGTTAAACTATTCATAAGTGATCCAGAAAATGAGTTGAACAGTAATAAAAATTCTCCAGTGATAAAGACCACCTCTTTCTGTGTGCACAGACTCTAGATAATGTTATTTCAGGAGAAAGATCTTGAAGGCAGGACATTCAGACCTAAAGAAAGAATTTGCTCAGTGTTCAATATCAATTACTAGAGTATTTTCTATTAGGCAGTTTTTAAGAAAGGAAGATAAATGAAACTGCAAAAGCTCTACTAGACCATTTTGGTGCCCCAATTTAAAAATGTTTTGAAACAAAACAGAATCAGAAGAATTATTACAAATATGGAAACATTTTCATAGGAGATGCTAAATACCAAAGTCTTGGCAATCTTGATGTTCCTGCAGTTCAGGATGTCCTTATACAATTAATTCTTGGAAAGCTTTTCAGTTTTTTCTAGTTCTTATGCTCTTACCCAAACTATTCAACCTGTAACTTTCAGGAGCTGCAGACTGAGCGAATTCTTAAGTTTTCCTTTCTCATTTAGAACTGTGAACCCATGAAGGCGGGGCATGATGTGTTGCATACACAGAGAAAAATCCCCAACATATAGATTATGTTTTTGTTCTATGACAGTTGCAGTTGCTTGCTGATGTATTTTTTATAACCTGTTACATAGATGTGTATGCTTAAGGTGGTTATGTGTCAAGTATGGAACCCACTTCTAAAATTAAAGATCCTATTACTAATTAGCATTCAAATAAGCTCAAAACAATATTATACGTGCTTCATCTAGAAAGCAAGGCAACACTTCAGCCACTCAGATTGCTCATTATAATCAGATCTGAAAGAGTGCAGAGGAGAGCGATTTACAGCCACTTTCAGCTGCAAAGTCAGGAATCATGCCTGTTGCAAGATGTGTGGAGAGCTGCTGGCTGCCTTCACCTCCTCACCTCCTGTGGTGGCAGCCTCCTCCACTCCTTCCACACATCAAGACTTTTTGAAGGATAATGTTGTTACATCTCTGATGAACCCCTTCAAATCCAACTGGGAAATTCCTGCAAGCGCAAGGTTTAAAAGCTCAAACTGATGATCTCATTTAACTCCTCATTGCTTTTTCTAACAAGCCTCCACCACTGTGTAGGATTCCACGTTAATGTTTTGCACCCTGAAATGCAATGGAATCTGTGATACAGGAAGTGTATTTCCCTAACTACAGTGGATATAAGGTATGTGCCTTCTTCCTGATTGCCATATTGGCTCAGGCAGGGTAATGGGGATGGTTTGGCTTCCAGCAGTTTAAAGACCTGTCTGATAAACTGTATTATAAAGTTCATTTTCCTGGCTGATTGTCAATAATGATTTCCTTAAGGCTCCCCCTTGATTAACCACAACATTGCAAACAAAAGCAGTAAATGGATTTGAGTATCCTACCACAAATTTAGAAGAGACCACTATTTTCTTGTATCCCCTTGATTCTCATGCAGGGATATGGAAACCACATCAGTGGAGGGAAGCCACAATGGCAGAGACAAACTGAACTCTGGGGAGTGGAAGAGGGAAAGGAAGTTCATAAATAATTGTCAAACACTGTATCTCTAATGCCATTTACACAGATGAAAATGTTTCAGTACCTGAGCTGACTTAAAAAATACATTATCTTCTGAAAATTATTTTGAATTTAAGATAAATCAAATAACTGAAAAATCAACCAGTGTGCCACTCTTCTTCACAAACATATCCTTTTTCTGAGCCAGAATTTTATTCTCTTGCAAATTATGCACTCCTTCTCCCATGTGACAGTCACACATGATTTTGCAAGTTTCACTTTTTTCTTTTCTTGTAGAATTAACTTTTGCATAATGATAAAGAACCCAAACACACTTTTCAATGGGAAAATTACTTGTTCCTCTACTATCTAAAAAAAAATCTAATTATTCAGACTATATTCATTTAGACAAATAAATATTAATGAGATTGCAAATTCTTGGATGACTTCTCACAAAGGTATCAGAAATAGCTGACAGATGAATATGTTGTAACAATATTACATATATCATAGAATAAATCATGGAATGGTTTGGGTTGGAAGGGACCTTAAAGATCATCTAGTTCCAACCCCCCTGCCATGGGTAGGGGTTCTTTCCATTAGACCAGGTTGCTCAGAGCTCCATCCAAACTGGCTTTGAACATTTTGATGGGGCATCCACAACTTCTTGGGGCAACCTGATCCAGTGCCACACCACCCTCGCAGTAAAGAATTTTTTCTTAATATCTAATCTAAACCTACTAACAGTTTGAATATATTCCCCCTTACCCTGTCACTCCATGCTCTTTTAAAAAGACCCTCTCGATTTTTCTTGTAGGCTCTCTTCAGCTACTGGAAGGCCACAATTACATCAACTCTAAACTTCTTTTCCAGGCTGAACAATCCCAATTCTCTCAGCTCTTCTTCATGGGAGAGGTGCTTCATCCCTCTAAACAACTCAGTGGCCTCCTCTGGATTTGATCCAACAGCTCCATGTCCTCCCTTGTGCTGGGGAACTATCATGATTTTATCTCTGATAGATTTATTAACTGCAAATAAAATAGCTTGCAAATAGATTCTCAGCCATCTCAGCTATGATGGGGCTTTGCTCTGCAAAGATGAAGAACACATTTTCTAATCTTCTCATAATGGAAATCTGTAAGGATATTAGTCCATTATAAGCTGTAAATAAAACTGAGTAAAATACATGATTTTTTAATGACTAGTGATTATAGCAATTCTAATAGAAAATTACTGAAGACTCATTTTCATGGAATGTGCAGAGTACTTAGACCATGCACAATTCAGGTAACAGCAGCTCCTTGGCAGTGCAGTCTGAATCTGACCTGAACTTTGTATCATGAGAGAGTACTTTAAAAACCTATCACTTAAAAAAAGGAAAAATAAAGGAAGTCAGAATGAGTCCTGTTTGTTTATCTTGAGATAACTTGGCTGGGGTGATGATGGTAGCTTTTGGCTGGGGTTACTTAGTCTGTGACTCAGTGGAAACTTCAGTGTTCCTCACTGCAAATTTTTAGAATACATTGTTTACCTGAGAAGAGATATATCCTCACTGGAAGGCAGACTGACTCCTTTGCAAGGTACATGCAAATCCTAGAATCACAAAGAAAGTAGCCTGAAGGATGGCAAGGGTTTTCTTCCAGGAAGACCAGTGTAGAGAATTTCACAGTTCTTCCTAGAGCCCCAAAGAAAACACCAGGAATGCACTCACTTCAGAGGAGCTCACCCAGGCTGAAGATGTCACTGGTACTAAACTGGACATGCCAAGATGTCAGTGACTAAGTGCAGCCAGGGCATTCCCTATAAAAGCTCACAGCACACTTCTCCAGATCCTCTACCCAGAACTCCCCATCTCCCATGAGCACTTGCACAGCATCCAAACCAGAATGGACTAAGAAAACCCCAAACATGCATACAATTCAAAGAGTAGAATAATTTTAGAATTCAGCTTAAAACAGGTAATTGTATCCCAAAAAGGTTAAGTACCTGCAGTCTTCAGAGTCAGCTAATTTTACTGCACTAAAAATTAATATTAATTTTGCACTTAAGTTTTATCATCCAGATCATCCCTGGCAATTTAAAGCACCCCTCCAACCCCCTTTATGTGCTCAGATTTATGCAAGAAGAAATAACCTTGTGCACAGGCTTTGACTGTGGCAGAATTTTCATTACATGATAGCCATATCTCAGATAATCAAAAAATATGCAGATAAATCAATCAAATATAGTCAATTCTGCCCAATGTCACCATGAGTTTACTACAAAATTTCCTTCTATTAAAAGCTTTTTCCCAGAAAATACTGTAACCTGCCTCTGGCTGAAAATGAAGCATTTTATTTGTTTTCCAGTTCTTTATGGCTTTAGCACCTGTGGTCTCCCTTGTTGCTCATTTTCAATACCAGTACAAATGAACGTAAAATAAAATTGAACAATAACCCTGTTTATGGCAGACTATCTCCACAGATTCAAGACAAGAGATGAGGATATTTTTATCATTGTATGAACATCCTCAAATGCTATGACTGATATTAAATTATGAAAAAAAAAAATCTTTCTTGTTCTTTCTTCCCTTCCTCCTAAATTGGAAAAAGGGAAGAAATAAAAAAAAATATTTCCTAAATAAAGAATACCTGCACCACAGAAACTCAGCAAGGCTTCAGCTCCTAACAGACTTAGCTCACTGTGCTAGGTTTTCCATCTAAATATTAGGGGGTTTGAGTCAAAGTGTGCAAAGACCAAATTACTCAGGTTCTTCAAAGACATCATAATCTCCCTCCCAAGCCTGTGTTCATCCCCAGGTATTTGCTGACATGCTGGATCTGAGACAAAGGTCCTAGTTTGAAAAGACAGTTATAGGACAAATGAACAATTATTTGTGTTTCATGAGTGGGGTTCATTTGCCTTGATTTAGGCATCCAAAAGTTAGATATTTAAGCCTAAACTAATCACTGGAGCTCTCAATGGAAACAAATAGGGTGAGTTATCTGAAGCTGAGGCTGGTGTTCAAGATGATTTGGGAGTTTAGGTGAATAAATCAGTTTATGGATCAAAGTATCTTTTTGGATCTGTCCAAATCATATCAATAAAGAATAAATCAAAATACAATTGGTAACTATGAAAATTGGAGGGAAAATCATGTAGTTGTATTCTTTTAAAAAATTATCAGGATGAAGAAAAAAATGAAAAGTAATAGAACCATGTTAAACAAAATTTAAAGACTGGTGGCAGTGCTTTGGAAACTGACTGAAGGATTACAGGCAACATTTTAACTGCTCAGGAAAAGATAATATATCCAGCATGAATCTGAAACCTTGAATTTGCTCTTCCAAACAGATATTTAAGCATTACCTGTTTTCACTGGGCATGCTGAATGAAAATTGCAGTATTTTTACAACTGACCTACATGTTGCACTGTTGGTGACATGAAGAGCAAAGAAAGAGGTGAAAACCCAAGCAATCAGACAAGTGTGGGCTGAGATGTTACTATTACCACCTTCATACCTGTTTTTTTTGTGGCACAGTGTAATTCTTATTTCACTCAGAAAGAGTGATTGCAAAAGCAAAACTGGCCAACAGATTCTGGTATGATTTAAGAGAGATTATATACATAATTATGAGAAACTCCATTTGTTTTGTTATCATTTTATGTAAGTTACTGAGGGGTTGATAGTGATGGAGTTCCCCAGCAGAAAAGGCACATGGTGCTCAGACTCCAGGGACGTGTGGGAATGCTGGTGCACCACAGCAGCTGATTAATTAACCCTCTCTCATCTGTCATTTACCAATTATATCCTTTCACAATCAGTAAATCTGTCATGAAAGGACAGGTTCTGCTCCTCTGCAGGCTCAACAATGGCACTGTGGCCATCATGCTTTATTACTGCACTCCCCTAAGATGCATGGAGGAGCCTGGAGAAAACATTTGAGATGTCTCTGGTAAGCAGAGCATGACAAATTTCCATTTACAGTGCTCCTTGACCTCTGGCCATGATGGGGATTACTACCCCTTGGCTCACTTGCCTCCAGTCTTCTGCTGTTCCTCCCATGTTCCTTGTGTCCCAGGGGCTGCAATGCCTCCTCCAGCACCAGATTGCACATGTGTTTCCTTGGTACATCCCTCCTCATACGCACAGAGAGACCTACACCCACCAGTGACTTATATGTAAAATGGCTAACAAGGAAGGAAAGATGCTTGCCTGCTTTTTTTTTTTTCCTCCCCAGTATCTCTCTGAATCCCATTCTGTCAAAGGGTGGTTTTATGCCAGAAGCATTCAGTGGCAAATAAATCTTCCTGTCAACCATTCTTGCTGCTGCTGTTTTAGCAGACTGCATTCACCAGTGCCTGCCTCTGCCGGGTCAGCTGGCTCTGCTGCCAGCACCCCATGAGAGAGGCATGAGGGCAACTGAGAATCTCTCCCTGGGGCACAGGGACCCCCAAGAGTCCACTGCCCACAAAGCCTCTAATCCACTTGCATGTGGGTTTTCAGTCTTTCTGCCATCGTCTCCTCAGACATAAGGGAGGGTGACAAATGAGATGAATCATCATGTTTGCCACAGAGACAGGAGATCTGATTCTTCTGTGTCTACAGAAATGCAGATCAGCAACTGCTGTGTGGGAAGAGAAATTAAATGCCACTTCCAGGAGAATATTATGGCAAATAAATGTAATCTGCAAATAACGCAGCAATGACCCTGGACTATCTAAACCCAACTTCAGACAGCTGGCAGCATTAAAGTCCAAAACCTGTTGGTCTTGTGCTTAGTGCTGTGCTTAGGAATTGCTCTTTTTTCATTCCAACAGTGAGAATATATTTGACCAAGTGCTGCTAGCATCTTCTATCACATAGAACGGTAGAGTCTCTGGACAGTGAGTAGAAAGCCGGGGTTAACAAACTGAGATCTGCCAAATTTCCTTTGCACAGAAATCAGAAAAAACTATTTTTTCAAATTAGGCAAGTGTTGATAGGAATGCAGAAATGCAGTGGCTTTACCTGTGAAGTTCAGAGTCCTTGTCCCTAGATCAGCACATATAATTGAAATATTTGTAACTTTAAGGAGGCCCAGTGTGCTTTCTTCTTATCTTATTGAAGCTGTATTGACAATAACAGTAAGGAAATATTTAAGAGGCTAAAAAGCTGTGATGATATCTATTTTCTGAAATTAATGTAAAGCCAACAAATATTATTGCTATTATTACATAATATTTTGCATGCTATTGCATAATGTTTTTGGGAGAAAACCCAAAAAAACCCAAAAATGAGGCTGCATTATAATCAGTCCCAGCAGGGTGGGAGGGAGAAGAGGACAGGCTGCCTGCTGGACCCAGCCAGTCCAACACTAGATCAACAGGTAGGGCTCACTGAGATTGCACAAGAGCCAAAGGAAGCCTTTGGTGTATGTGTTGATGTGATGGGTTGCCTTAAGTTTCATTTTAATTTGTGAACACAGGACTTAGGCGGATGCATTGCTAGGAAGGGCCATGCATTAATCTTAACTCTAAAGGATTTTCCTTTACTTTATAACACCCCCCCTTGAAACACACTATTAAGAAACACACTGTAAAAAACCTTAAAATACAGTTTGAGAACCTTTTATTTTCAGGCCAGAGCACAAGGTCAGTGCACAAAGTCCAGGATGAAATAAATCATCACATTTACCAGCACATGATGCCTGTGACTGCTGACTAGCTTTGTAATCAACCCATGCTGTATCTTTTGAGCCACCCACTGTTTCTATCAGTTTTTGAATCTAAGCACAGCATGCAGGTGTTTTAATTTAGATTTGGTCTTCTGCACTGAAAGATCAAACCATTCTGTGAAAATCTGCATCCCCTAAGTTTGCAATACCTTTGGTCAGCATGATTGACAAATGGTTTAAGCACATCAGTCTCTTTCAGTGTCTCCAGTATAGCTCATTACAGCGCTCATCTAAATAGATGGGGATTTTTTTTCTTGCCAGTAGACTGCTTTGTATTTTATTTCTCTTATTTCCATTCATTTTCTTCTATCCAGATGGGCAGAACATATCTGCAAACATAATCTTGGGGGAATCTTTTTATGTGTTTTCCAAGTGTGTTCATAAAAAAAAACAGGTGACTTGGAAACAGAAACTTTCTGTTCCTTGCTCACAGAATTTCAGCTTTCATTTTCAGGGGAAAAAGAGTTAGAGGTCTAGAAGGAAAGGGTACATAAAATGCAGTAACAAAGGCAGAAAATAACAGGTTTCTCTTTTTTGGTACCTTGTTTATTTAGGTTTGTATAGGCAAACTGAAGGCCTTTAAGATCTTCATTGCTCATTTTCTGCTCCTAGTAGATTAGGAAAGGGATGTGACTGTGCTCTGTATACTGGATAATGGTGGGTTTAGAGCACAGCAGCAGATTTTCTCACATCTTTTTTGGGGTTTTGAGGAGATAGCTGCAGCTACTTCAGTGTTGCCTGATAAGCTCTAGTTTCTGACAAATTAAAAACTCATGAGACATTGAACAGGTACAGCCAGAGGGTTGTGCAGTGCTGTTCTGCTGACCACTGTGTTTTTTTGCAGGCTGCTTGGTGTCCACAGGAGCAGCGTGGCACAGCCTCTGAGGCAGCCTGGGGAGCGAGGTGGAGACCCAAGCGCTGACGTAGATGTGCCACCAGTAGTACTGCCAACCAAACTTGGTGGAACAGCTAAGAGAGCTGTTCAACAAAACATAGTCTGTGCTGGAGCCAGGTTACATCAGCCAGCGCCTCTGTCTTTCACCAGTGGCTGTCAGAACTGCTGGTCGTGCTGAACATCTCCCATTTGGGCTACATGAAAAAACACATCACTGCCACATTGCCTAATGAGAGGTTAAAACCAGCAGGCATACAAGACTCCTGAATGGAAAAATGCAGTGGAAACAATCCAGTGTGGTGGTTTTACCTGCAAGCTGGAACATAATGTAGACCCAGCACCGATTTGGCTTCACCTTGAGGTCTTTTTGCCTCCCAACAAAAGAAAAACAGAGGCAAGAGACATAGGAGACCATGTGAAAGTCTTCACAGGAGGAAGCCAAGAAAAAGATCCTGTTTGGAGTTAGGATTTTTAAAGGAAAACTTCTGTTTCTGAACAACAAAAATGTCTGTTTATTATTTCCTGCTATGTTCAGGTAAAGAGTGTGTAACACACATTTTCTGCTAACAAAGTGGAGAAATGCTGCTTAATTCTTTCTCTACAAGATGCAGAAAGGGCATTACCCAACCAAGGAGAATGAGTAAGAAGTTCTGAAAGTACTAAGAGAGTTGTCTTTGTTGATGCAGGCTAGACATCAAAAGACAAATTTAAGAAATAACAATAGAATATTGAAAAAGAATTACAGCCTGACTTCAAAATTATGATTTTAAAAAGCCTGAAAGACTTTAAGAATTATTTTCTATTTGAAGATGCTTTCCTGACTACAAAGGGCAGCTCATTCCACTGAGTATGATGCCACAGATCTTCATAAATCTGTATGTTTGACAGCTATACCCATACATTTGACTTTGAGCTTTTCATCTGAAAAAAAATCACTTTTTAAGCTCATATATCATTAGTTTTGTCATTACTTGAAAATGAAAGGCAAGGAAGGACACAATGAGCTTTATTGAATGCCAAAGGTCTCAAAGAGCAAACTGGGTTGCACCAGCTGGTTTCTGAAGGCACTTGAAATAACTAGGAATAGACAGAAACTTATTCTCAGAGCGACCAGAAGGCACAACTCATCCTCCCAGCAGCTGGCTGAAGAGAACATGTTTAGATGGTGTGCCCTGCCCTCTGTCTGGGATGAACTCACATACAGCTGAAAAGCCAGGTGCTGCAGAGCTGCAACAAGCAAAGAAACACTAATTCTGTCTGCTGGAAGGTGGGTGCATTATCTCAGGCTCAGCACAGAGCTGATGTCTTCCATCCACAGTTCATTTCCACTAACAAAGCAGAGATGGCATCCTGCTTTTATGAAAAAGAAGAAGAAAAAATGAATCCCACAGCCACAATTAGTCTTGCTGTCTCATATTCTGTCTCATGATGATTAGAGCATCCCTTCTTTCAGAATGACTCAAAATAAGTGGAAAAAGTCCCTTTCCTCCTTACTTTGCAAAGCTCCTCAAGCATGCCTGTCTTCCAATTCATGGGTACGACTCTTCTACAAAGAACAACTTCAAAGTTGTGTGTCAAAGTAAAATCACATCCCTACTTCCCAAACTGTTGTTTTCATTCAAGGGTGTATTTATTCCTCCAAAGATAGTGCAAATCTCAACTGGATAAAAGTATCAGCTGTGAAACCCCACCTCTCACATAAATTCAGACACTTTTATGTGCCCACTGTCACCTTCTGCTTGGCTTTAGGTACAGTACCACAATCATTCCTACACTGAGAAGAGTAAAATACAGTACACTGGTTATCTTCACTTTCCTCTGGAGGCCTGTCCTGCCTTCTCAATTAATTATATAACTCCTGAATTAAAGGCTCTCAATCCCCCCTGCTGTGACAGGATGACTACTTTGCAAAAAATCAACCATGATATGTTCCCTAAAAGCACATGCTCTGAAAATGGACTTACACTGTCACTGCCATTTTAAGAGAGAGTGAGATTAAGGAGTGAAAGGAAAGTGGCTCCATTAGAACCACCCGAGCAATTTACAATGGCTACTCTGTGACTGTGAAGTGAGTATGAATCAGTAAAAACATTTTAGATTGTGAATAATAAAATAATTGCATTTCAAGTTCTACCACAGCTCGAAATGCTTTTATTTTGAAAATGTCAGTTGTGCTAAGGCTTAATTAAATGAAAAAAAATTAAAAAAGGAAGAAAGAAAAAGAAAAAAAAAAAAAAACTTGCAAATGAAAAATATCTAAATACAGAGGCAATAGAGAGAAATCACAAAGGTCAGATGCAAAATGCGCTGTATCCTCTGCATTATTCACCAACATAGCAGCCCCAGGGCTCAGGATCAGAGTGCTTAATGTATTAATTTTTTCCTGGCCAGTCCCTGAAAGCATCTGCATACACTATTTCAGGACTAAAAGGACTTATGCAATGCTTTGCTAGGCTTACATAGATAAGATGAGTACACTTTTTTTCTCAGCTAAATTCCTCTTTTCATAGACATTGCGTCTCTGAAAGCATATCTACAAAATTTACACAACACAACAGTAAAACTGAATGTGGCCTCAGAAAATATAAATGTTTAAAAAGATACACAACATTTTACTAGATATATTGCATTCATAAATTTATAGTTTAGAAATACTGAAATTCCCACCAACATTATAATACTTCATATTTAATTCTGAATTTCTAACTATGTACTTCTGTGCTCCATGTAAATTATACTGCACTGAAAAAAACCCATTTTTATTTAGATTTTCTTTTGTAATTTTTCTAGCAGAAGCAGTAAGCCATTTATTCATATACTTGGAAAACGTTGTATGTGTAAATGTTGGTATAATCTGGCTTTATGTTTCTAAGCCAAGTAATAAATGAAGTGAGGTTTTCATTGCAGTATTTATAATGCATTTTGCTTGTTGCAGAATGAGACACATTGATCAAAAATCTTTCACTGAAAATAGCTACTGCAGCCAACGCAGCATGAATGAGCTGGATTCGAGCTGGAATAGGTACAAAGACAAGTTACTAGGATGCTCAGAAGTACTGGGAGTATCTTTCAGGAGAGGCATTTAAAATAGATTGTGGTTTTTCCTTAGTAGATTTAGAAGGGACTTATGTTTGTTGTTTAAAAAGAAAAGAAAAAAGAAAAAAAAAAAGAAAAAAAAAATGAAACTGAAATACAAAATTTCTAACTACCAGAGATTATTTTTGTCTGGAGAGATTCTTCAGATGCTAGTAATGAGAGCAGAACTCATCGTAAGAGTTTAATCAGGTCATTAAAATAACCATGTAATATGATTAGAGACAGAGCAGGAGCAAGTCCCCCTCCAGAGCAGGGAAGTATGGTCTTTTGACACAGAGCTGTTGTGCTCAGTCCTAACATCATTCTTCTT
>VZUA01010924.1:50099-63237 GCA_013401035.1 Horornis vulcanius | reverse complement strand
CGGCGGGTCCCGCTCTGTGCCTGTGCCTGTCGGTCGGACGGGGCCGGGTGCGGAGGGAGTGAGGCTGCGGCCAGATCAGCGTTTGCTTTCCGAGAGCTTCTTCCTCTCGGCAGGCTGTGCCCGGCCTCTGCGAGAAAAGGGGCGAGAGGGAGTGCGGGCATCTCCCGTCCCACACACGCGATCGTGCCCCTGTCTCCGGCCGCCAGGAAGCAGAGGGGTCTCTGCGCCGGCAATTTTTAAAGCAGCCCTGAGCTTCTAAGGGTTAAAAAACCAAGTACGGCTTATGATTTATTGCAAAGACTTTTTGCTTTTTAACCTGTTTCCCTTCCTTAATACTTTTTATGTGCAAAGATATAACAGCATATCCCCAGAAGATTTATAGCCTCTTTTAGTCAAACACCAGGCCTGTCACCTCTATTTTCCAAAGGGAGAATGTGAGTGTGGGGCTAGGGAGGAGGAACACATCTGTTCATATAAGAATCCAATCCTTTTTCTGCTGGAAGAATAATAGCTAGTCACCAAGCAAAAACCACAAAAGGAATTCCTTATTCATTTATTCTAGAGGAAAAAAACATTTTAAATGAACTGAGCAGATTTGGACTTCTGGTTCAAGCAAAGAAACATTTCTTTAAATGATGTCTCCCCTGTGTGCTATCTAAGAGGCACTCTTGCTCAAACGGTGGAAGTGCTTATGAAACTTATATTAAAGCTGTGCTGGACGAAAGAATGCATTTTTCCTGCATCTGAAACTTCCTGACATCACTTACCGCTGGGGTATGAATATGTATATCAGAGTCTGACCACTTGTCCAACATTTTGAATGCCCATGTCACTAATTTCCAAAGTTTGCAAGTTTAGTCAAACAAAAGGAACAAAGTGTGCTGTGTACCAGCAATAAAACTGTGCACTCAGAACCATCTATCAAGACATTAGACTTCTGGCCAACTCCTAAATACAGTCCACAAACACCATATTTGTGGGTTTTTTCTTTTAACTAATCTGTTCTGGTTTTTTTCCCTCTGACCCTTTTTTGATATTTGTATGTATAACCAGTGCCACCAAATCGGAAAAGCAAATTTTAAAAGTGCGTAAATGAAAAATATTTCTCATGGCTGTTTAACAGATATGGGTATAGAAATAACAAAATTGGATATAAAAGAAAACAAATAGATTTTGAAAGTGAAAATGTGATATTCTGTCCTCCTCTGCATATTCATTTTGATACGATGATGTGAATTAAACTTTTACTAGCTGTTCTGACTACAAGTTCCTAGTTTTTATAAGCCAATGTTAAATATTAATACAGTTTTGCATTTACTTCATCGTGGTTTTAAAGCAAACATAACCTTCATGGAATGTTTTAAAATGTATGACTTTTTAAGGCCTAATCCAACTTCCAGAAAGGTCAAAAGGAATCTCTGTGTTGACCAGGATGAGGCTTGGAGCAGGAACTCAGTAAGGCATTCTTGGTGCAGTTAGCTGTCTCAGGTGCAGAGAAAAGAGAGGCAACAGAGCCAGCCTCTCAAGTTTGCAGGAAAGCCCCATTTGGTACGACTCAATGAGTAAATTTCTCACAGCTCATATGTTGATTTTGTTAATTAATTCATCAGCTNAAAAAAAAAAAAAAAAAAGTGGTCTGAAAAAAAGCCTTCTGAGATATAGAAATATAGGAACCATAAGCTACCATAGGAACAGCAGTGATAGAGTTCTGGGTGGGGCACTGAGGAGGCTCCCAGCTCACAGACATTAGAGTGGCTTTGACCTGGGTTTATTTCTCCTGGCTTGTTCCATCTCTAGTGCTTGGATTGTTAACAAAAATGTTTGTCTTTTTGTTCCTTTAGGCAGATGTTATTCTCTGCTCCCCTCTGGTAATGGCAGCTGTACAGGGTCTTCTGCAAATGGGCATAATTAACCTTGTCTTTATTTGAATCCCAAATAAATTTCTCCATCCTGCAAGAAAATTCTTTTAAGAGTTTCTTAAGTATGGGTTAGCAAGTGTGTGTAGTTGGTTTACTTTTGTGTGGCTAAATGGCATTTCAATCACAAAAGTGGATTTATCTGCCTTGTACCAAATAAGTCAGCGACAGATTTCAGGACTGATTCTGCAAACAGTGCCAACCAGGAAAGATTTGAAGATGCATGAGTTTTCTATAAACTGCTGATGTCTTAAATGACTTCTTTGGTCTTTTTTCTTTCTCTGAAATATTGACATAACTTTCTGAATGTGATGTGAATGTAGTGGAGGTGAACTGGATTGTTCTGATCTAGACTGAAAACAACATTGTTCTGCTCCCTTTCCTGTAAAGGTACAGTTTGGCATGCTAACAGTTTCATTTGCATTGATTTTTTTGCCATTTGCTTTGAACTAAATCCACAAATAATTAAGAATATAGGAAAAAACTGTCATGTAAACTGTTGCTGAGCATTCTACACCTGCAGTTTGAGGACATTGGATGGCTCAGAGTAGCTCGCTTTTAGACTGGTTTTTGTTGGGTGATGTTCCTGCAAAGCACCAGTGCTGGCTTTGCTTATTATTTATTCCCAGGCAAAACCTTCCAGCTTCCAGGTGATGTGTCATCAACTTAATTACATCACATTAATTTTGAATGAGAAACATTGTTTTTAAAAGCTCATATAGTTCTGATTGTTGCTGCTTATAAAGCTCAGTATTAAAATTAATGAAGCTGAGATCAGTCATATAATAGGGAGAGAAGGTACTTAATTGTATTTTAAGGTGTTATCATTTACCAGGCTTGTTACTGTCTCCACAGCAATCCTACAGGGAGAGCACATTATAGTATTGCTCATCTGCTTCTTTGCAAGATCAAACAATTTTTCTTAAATTACTTCTGAAATCATTGTCTCCCTGCACACAGTAATTACCTCACTACTGCCAAATAGATCAGTTGTAAACACAGATATTAAAATCTTCTTAAACACATTTGTTTTTCCTAATAATAATTTTGCTACATTCCATTTTCTGGATTTGGGCTCTTTTTCTTGGGTTGTTTTTTGTCCCTGATTTCACTGTTATACTTTTGACATTCTTTCAGACTATAAAGCAAGCCAGTGACCCATTAAGCTCTAGCAGGAGAGTAAATCCTATATCATTTCAGGCACTGCCAATGTAAGTAAAGTCCTGGAACTTTGGCTTAGCTGCTAGAGTTCAAGCAAAGACAAAATCTCCCAAACATTCCTAAATAATGTCAGAGTTCTGTCTTGACTAGGGCAATGACCAATAGGCTCAGCTCATATTTTTCTTGATGGTCGTATCTTGCAGGATCAGTCATTTTCACCCCAGGTCTTCATTAAACTTTGTCTTGGATTTCAAAGAGTAAAAAAGCTCAAATTGACATACCAGCTTCTAAAAACAACCTGGTTCAGGCAGATTTCCCTTTAAAAATAAAACCAAAAGATTTTGCCGCCTAAATTGCAAGCCCTTGAGCTGCATGATTTGCTACATCAGTATGCATATAAAGACTGTGTTGAATAAAATCCTGAATGCTGCTCTCTAAAATGATATCCTTATTCTTGGCTGGTTGTGAGAATGCCCCTCCTGCAGCTGCCTTGCTGGGAGAGCCAGTTGCCAGGCCACAAGCGTCTCTGTCACCGGCCAGGTCACAAGCATCCCTGTCACCTGCCAGGCCACACACGTGTCCCAGACTGGAAGGGCTGACAGGAGTGCTGGGAGATGCCCCAGAGTCAGCCCTACATCCCAAGCAGGCTCCAGCTGCATCTCTGCTCTTCCTCTGGCCTCATCCTATTGCCTACATCAGCAAATTAAAATAGATCCATGAAGCCAGTAAAATGCATCTTGGTTGACTGAATCAAGGAGAAATGTGGTGCTTTTCTTCTTTCTTTTTCTTAGCTTCTTTTTCAGTATTCTTTTGTACTTTTCTGTTTTGGGTTGGAGGCTGCAGCTCTGCCTGCCAACCTTTTGTGATTTATTCCTGGGATTTGACCAGCACTGCATGGTTTTCCACCCCAGTCAGGAATATCACCATATCATGTTTTTTGAAGTCTCTTAGAAATACTTGAAGGGTAAGGTTACATAAGCCAGCTGTTAAAGGCAGCACCAATTACTCTTGCCCAACAGGTAGCCATTGAGAAAGCTGGTTACAGCTTGTGGAGAAAAACATAGAAGTCAGGTTATCTCAGCCTCATGACTGTCAAAGGGAGATTAATCATAAGTGCCTCAGGGCTCACTCAAGAAACAGAATGTTTGATTACTGGTATCTTGATCCATGTGTACACATGTCATTGTAATGGTTCCTTATCTGAAGTCTGCAGCTCTGCTAGGTGGAGGAGTTAGGCTCAGACCTCAGGAGTCATCATTCTCCTCCTAGGACACCAAGAGTAGAAGATATTTTTAAGCCAGCAATGCAGCCATCCCTATTTGAGGAACATATTATCCCAGCCATCCCCATCTACCATTTAGAAGATCACTCTTGCCTTACTTTTGAGCTCTACAGAAACCATGTCCTGAAAGATGATTTGGTTTTGGTTACAGTCAGTAACTCACATATGCTGAATCTATCTCCTCTGCACAACCACAGGGTGCTCTCTATCTCTGCATCCAGGGGGGCACAGAGCTGTCAGAAGGAGAAAAGCAGGGACAGATATCTAGAACAGACAGGAATTTCTGATCTTACCTGATGTGCAATTTCCCTTTCTTCACTCCAGCTGTGGCTAAGAATAGCCTTATGGCTACCAAGCAAGGTTTTCTAAAGAAGTCTTTAAATTACTTTTAAACCAGAAGTTCCTGTCCTCTGGAATTCAGAAACAAATTCTCCAAATAACAATTCTTGATTCTAAAAAAAAAGCTCAGTATGTAATTATATCAACCACTAGTAGAGCAAGAGCTAATAAAGCCCAAAATAAAAAGTAAAATATAAAGTATAAAAATGGCCAGTTTTTGTATTTCTAACAGCTGTTTTCAAAGAGTGAACAAGGGGAAATGTTTTGACAGCCAAAAAAAAGATTGAAAAATGGCCACATTTTGACCACTGTTTCACCTGAAAACTGTTAATCAATTCTGATTTGGCACAGAGCTCCTTCTCTGAAGGAGAAAAAAAAAAAAAAAAAAAAGAGATATTGCAAGTAAATAACCATACTTCCTAATAATCTTAACTGCTGCAGTCATTTTTAAACAGTGCCAAGTTTACCAGCTAGAGGTGGAAAGCTCCCTTGCCAGACAATTGCCTAATCCCCCAAACAGTCATATTAATGAATAGTGTAACAGAAAGGTCAGAGGAGGGAGATAGCACCAGACCTGCCTTGCTCTGTAGCAGAGTGTGCATTTCTTTTCCCTTGAAACAGAACTAATGACCAAAAAAAGGTGAAAGGATGTGAGAGAACATGACATTTGAGTGTAGGAAAGTGTAGAAAGAAAATGTGTTTACCAGGGAAAGAAGACAACTGGGTTTTTTGGTTTTATTTTCACTTACACCAGGGAAAAAAATAGGAACATTCAAAAAGAAAAAATGAGTACACACCAATGCTTTTTTTCTTTTTCTCCAAAATAAATAGTGCTGCATATTAGGCCACTGTTTAAATCCTTAACTGAGTGTCTAATAAACATATGCCTAAGTTTAAAAATATGCATTTTCCTTTTTTTTGTTATCATGAAATTAAAGCATGAGAATAACTGACAAATAATACACAAAGAAATCTCCAAATGGATACATTATGAAGTACCTTTTGCCTTAAGTAGGATACATCCTTTAAAGAACTAAGGGAGAGCTTGTTCTGTAGGATATATTAATATCTAGCACTAGTAGTTTTCTTATTACACATGAAAGTTGTACACAAATAACTCATAGGCAATGGAGCCTCAGGATTTAAAAGCATAATTCCTTTGTAGCTCTAAACCTGGAAAACTAAACTGGTCCCATACCCTTGAACCAGCAACTAAAGAGATAATTTTATTAAATATTTTAATAATACAAACAGGAATTTTAAAAATGCTTATATTACTACTGCTGCCAATTTATAGTGGGCATTAAGTATCAGCTCTCCAATGCTAAAAACAGAGCCAAATTCTGCATCTTTGAACAAGAGAGCATATCCCTCAGTTCCTCTGGCTCAGGTCCTCAACACTGTCTCCTTCAAGCTACATTTCACCCAGGACCACCCACCCAGGTTTGTGTTGATTTCATTGCATGTTTATAACAGATAGTTGTGGGGTTTTCCTTTCACTGAATTTATCCTGTCTGCAGAATGGCCTCTTAACACTTCCTGCAAACAGCAGATTCCCCAAAGAGCTTAAGACATTTCAGGTCTGAAGTAATTAGCATTTGGTGACATAAATGAGTTCTATATTTATGATAATCTAATCAGTGAATGACAGATTAGTTGAGATTAAAGAATGAGACCCATATTCTTTGTCCTGACTGCAGGTGGATAGGATTTAAGGAAGAGGTCTACCTCCACTCCCACAGCCCAGGGCAAGGCAGGGCCCATGGGACAGGGTCACCTTGGCACCACTTTGAGTAGCTGCAGAGCTGCTGTGCTCCTGTGCTCCTGCTGTGCTTGTTGCTCCTGATATGCTGCATTTCCAGATCCTGAGCAAGATGGGTCCTGCCACTCACCTAATCCAGTCTGGTCTCTGTGGCCATCCAGAGCTGCTTCAGGGGAGGCTAAGAAGCCCTGCAGCAGTGCCACCTCCAGCTCCCCATGCAGGGAGCAGGCTGTTAGGCGCAGGCTGTCTGCCTAAGCACGACCTGCACAGAGGAAATATTTGGGGATCCTGTGCTGAAATGCACTGTCCTAAATTTTATCCAAACAAGATTTATGTGCCAGAAAGATCCCTTATCTAGTGAGACCAATATATAGTCATTTTAAACTTTGGATCAGTAATAATTGGAGGCTGGCTTTAACTCAAAGCCTAGAGCAGGCACACTAATACTCTTACTAAAATATTTTGCTGGTAATTTTTTGATGGCAGCTGGACATTGAGCAGATGTCTTCATTGGGCTGTCCTTTTCTCTGGAATAATACTGTAGAATGAAACTCCTGTACAGTATCTAAATAAAAGTCTGAATGTGCCTTTCTAAACAGTATTACCCTCCATTTGCAGGCACAGCTTTTAATTTGCCTTTGTGTTGCTGAGATGGTTTAACCCCAGCTGCAGTTCAGCCTCTTGCAGCCATTCCCTCACACTCCTCTCAGGCCAAATCCAGAACACAGCCTACTCCAGCCATAACAGCAGGGTTACCCACTCATCTGATACACTCAGGTCTTGTCACAATTCTCCAAACTTGGCTTCTCTGAAAATGAAAGATCCCTTGAGACAGGCAAACAAGTTGGTGACTTACAAACTGGCTGCTGCCATCACCAGAACCATGACACAGTGGTGCCGGGGAGAGTCTGTGTTTGTGTCCCACCACAGTTCTACACGGAGAAACCTCTTCAGTCAGCAGCCTTTTCACCTCCCTTGCCTTAGCTGGAGAGATGACAATGACAGGCTCCTGTGTGTGCTCCCCATGGCATCTTCCTTCACACAAACATCTGCCAGGCATGAGCCTTTCCCCAGCTGAAGGTGCCTGCAGGATGGGCTGCCTCCCTGTGTCCCCTGGCACAATGTCTGTGAGCACTTCTGTCACTGCTGTTTAGCAAGTAGTAGCTTTCAAACACTGTCTGCTCTCTGAGGGGTCTGGACCTCTTGCCCCTTCATCTCTGTGAACAAATGCAGTAACTATGAGTGGATGGTAAGTCAGGATCACTAACACAAGCCTGCTGCTGCCTGGGCCTCAGCTTGAGAAGGATTGAGTTGGTTTGCAGTGCTTAACCAAGCAGAGATTTTAACTGGAGAACTTTTAGCAGGCAGCCACTATTGGGATGTATATCCATCCCATCTGATATCCACTCTGCTTATCTCTCTGCTGCCAAGAAGAGCAAAACACTTGCACAGCAACATTGGATTCTAGTGCTTTATTAGGGACTCCTGGGTGAGCCTTGGAGTGACTTGTGCTCAAGCCAAACAGCCCCATGCACACTTTATCCTTTCCTATCTTGGTCTCCACACCAAATTTCCTTCTTGGAAGATAAAACTTTCAGGAGAAGGAACAAAGCTGTATCTCAAGTTCACCTACATGCTTAGCTGTAGTTACCAGGTGCCAACCCTGAAGCCCAGTTTTAAGGAACTAAATTCAGCTCAAACCCTCCTAGCTGGCATCAACTGCACTTCAGTGGCTTTGGGAAAAAGGTAGGTGTGATGGTAATATGTTTGTAGCCCAAAAGGCCAAAAACATCCTGGGCTGCATCAGAAGCAGAATAGCTTCTGTAGGGCAAGGGAGTTTCTGCCCCTCTGCTTTGTTCTTGTGAGACACCACCTGGAATGCTGTGTCCACTGTGTCCACTGTGTGCCCCTCAGCATAAGAAACACATGGACCTATTGGAGCAAGTTCAGAGGAGAGCCACAAAGATGAAGGGAGGGATGTAGCTCCATGAGGACAGGCTGAGAGAGCAGGGATTGTTCAGCCTGGAGAAGAACAGACTCCAGGAAGACCTTATAGCACCTTCCAGTACCTAAAAAGGGCCTGCAAGAGAGCTGGAGAGGGACTTTTTACACAAATAGTGATAGGACAAGGGGTAACAGTTTTTACCTAAACAAGGAAAGGTTCAGATTAGCTATTCAGAAGAAACTCTTTACAGTGAAGGTGGTGAGGGACTGGAACAGGTTGCCCAGAGAAGTTGTGGATGCCCCATTCCTGAAAGGGTTCAAGGCCAGGTTGGATGGAGCTCTAAGCAACCTGGTCTAGTAAAAGGTGTCCCTGCCTGTGGCAGGGGGTTTGGAATGAGATGACCTTTAAAGTCCTTTTCAACCCAACCCATTTTATGATTCTGTCATTCTCTGACACAAACAGCAGGGTCTGCACAAGCCCATTTCACCCTTTGCAGTTTAGAGCATTACCACCAAGTAGGAATCAATGCAATTGTGAAGCCTGATTGTTACTCCAGGAAAAATTGTGTAGGAAAACATGTACAGGTTATATTCTGCCATGTAGGAAACTAAAAAAGGCTAAAGCTTTAAAGAACTATGAGGAAATTCATAAAGTGTTTTGGTGAACACATTAGTTAATTTGGAGAGCAGTAATGTTGACTGAAAATATTTAGCTTTTGAATTTGACTTAAAGTATTCACATAGCCTGAATGTAGTCATGTGTTTGGGGAATTAATAACTTTATTTCTAAGTATTACTTATTATTCTTATATACAACAGCCTGAGGAAATTTTCTTTTGCTTATCTGCATTTCAGTCTCTTTGCTTAGATTTCTTCTGGGATCTGACCTATAAAAACAACTGGATTTATGATACTCTAAAGTTTACAGCAAACACTTAACAAATACTCCAATTTCAGATATGAAATTTATAGTGTTTAAATATAGTCTTCGATGTTATCATTTTCGGTGTTTACTGAGTGAAGTAGTTTTCCAGCAAATGTCAAGAAAGAAGCCTAATGTAAATATACCACAGAAAGTAACTGCACACTGCCATCTACAGAGCAGGCCAGGGGTATGACAGGAGCGGTTCATCGCCAGGAGACATGAGAGGGGGTATTCATAACCAAAAAATGTCATGGCTTTTCCTCCTCTGGCAGCAGTTTTTGTTAGTGCAGAGCATGTGTTGCAAAAGAGGCATTGTGATACAGACTGTGCACAACTGTTGTGTGAGAAATGAGAAATGACACACAGTGTGGAGAGCAATTATTTCTCTGGATGATGTTTACAATATCAAGGCTGCGTTTGGAATAGTCAGGTGAAACCATGCAAGCAAGAGGACAGGAGGAGTGCACGTCCCGTTCCCGGCGGGAGAGCTCCGGTGGGGGTGCCAGGTTGCAGACATCATTGCAGCCCAGTTTGTGCAGTGTGTTGCAAGAGCCATGTCAGATCCCAGCTCTGGTGGAAGTGGATGTTTCATCCAGCAGTCTCTCCCTCCCCACTCCTGACCTGTATCTCTCTCTCCAGCTGCCTCCCTGCCAGCTGCTGTTACTGCCCAGTGTTTGCATTTCCCAAGAGCTGGAAGGATCGGTAATGAGTGCAGGAGTCTTGGTCCCACCCTCCAGTTCAGTTCATCCACCGAGCAAGGCTGCCAGCACCTGCTCAGGCACAGCCAGGGGTTCTCTCCACAGTCCCAGAGGAGAGAAGCAGGAGGGTGTACCAGTGTACCACACACAGAGCTTATATTGGTAACACATTGGCATGAGAATGGACACTCTGTGGGTCCAGCCCTCATCAGAGTTGGCTGAAAAATAATTAGCGAGACATCATGGTCAAGTGTGTCTTGAAAAATCAAAAAGGTTTAATAAAATAACTAAAATAATACAAAACAAAGAACAAAGCCAAACACAGTGTAAGGACAGGTCCTACACCTGCTAAAACACCTCGAGATTGCCATTGGCTCCTTTGTTCTGTTCCTTTATCTACTTAATGATCGAGGATGGGTCTACTGGAAACCTGCCAACAGAAAGGGGTACAGGTTCTGATGAACAGCGACAAGGTCCAACAGGTGCTTCTCTTCTGGCACTGAGCCAACTACAAAGAGAAAAAGATAGAACTTTCCAGTTAAACTTCCTAAAAAGTCAAGAAGAAAATTCTCTACAAAGAAATGCCCACTTGGGAGTGGGGGGTGCATTACTACACATCGGCAACATTTTACTCTTTCACCAGCTACTTTTTTGCAGGTGAAAAAAAAAAAATCAAGGGAAAATATGTCACTGAAGAGTCCTCCTTTAGCTCTCCTCCCCTACCTTCTATCCTATGCACAACCAAAGAAGCTTTTGAAGAACACTAGGTGGATAAAAAGAACTGGGAACCATTGCATAAGGCAAAAGCAGCCATAGAGGAAGAACCAGGAATATGGCTTTTGCTTTTACCACCCACTTCTGTGGCCCTTGCAGAGCTCCAGCAGCCACAGGTTGTCCCTTGAAAATCCCCAGTGCTCAACAGAGCCTGCTTTGCTCATGGGCTGGGTTTAGAGCCCTTTGCTGCTGGGTGTCTGTGAACTAGAGCACCCCACTTGTGTTTATCACTTTATAACTGAGGTAGTTTGTACATCTCCTGAAGCAATAAACCACTGAGGTTTAAACTGAGGTCAGTGGAGCAAGTGCTGGCACTAATATGTTGTGCAACATCTGGGTTTGATAGCTGGCATGTCTATATAAATCTTTGACAATAATAATAGTCAGTAGCCTCAGCCCTAAATTACTGTTAATCCTATTATTAAAAAAACCCTAAATTAGCTGAACCATTAGCCTCCCTCTCAGAAGAAAAGTGAACAGTTATTGTACAGACTGCCTGTAGTCCCCTGTATTACCCATGTTTGGCTTCCTTCGAGGAGCTTATCTCATCCTGAATTGATGATGAATTATTACAAACTTGTTTTGGACATCTTACTTCAGACTTTTGGCTCAGGGGCCTAGAAATTTCTTCAGTGCCAGATTGTTGACTTCAGCCTCAATTAATGATCACTTTTTATCAGCTTAGTTCAAATGTTTGGTTTCTAACTTTTGGTTGTGCAGTCTAAACATTTCCAAAGTCCAGATAGACAGCTTTAAATTAAAATGTTGTGATTTTGATACTGACTTGATGCCTTCCTGGCTAAGTGGGAATATTTTATTCTTCCATCACTTTGATTAATAGACCTGTTACAAATCCTGTGCTTCAGAGCAGCAAGAAGTGAAACAAGCGCCATGTAGATCAACCTAGTAAAGACCTAATCTTACACTTCCATGAAAATTTTTTTAATTGTTCAGAAGCTAATGCACTCTCTAGTAAAATTTTTATAATTTTGCAATTGTGAATAATTGCACTTCTCTGCAGTCACCTCTTTGTCTTCTTCTTAGCCTAAACTTCTTTTTCTGCAGATCACAGGCTGTATGGTTAAACATCATCTATTCCACAAGCACTTCAGGGTTGAACTTAAGTACCAGAAAATTATTCTGCAGGAGTCTCTGCTAGCAAATTGCAAATCTTTACCATCAATAGTTAAGATAGGATAAAAATTCATGTCTTCACATGAAACACTGGTAGTTCTGCTGTCAGTACCCAGTCCTCAGGCATTCTCAGCTGCGGGCTAGACCAGTCACAGATTTCAAAATGGCTTGTTCCCACACCATCACATACCCCTTAGGATTTAAAAACACACTACAGGAAATCACAGTCTTTAGCACAGTAAGAATAAAAATGCTCAGGTTCAGTGTTACTAATAACACAGTTGAATTTGTCGTATTGGTTTGTAATCAAAGATGTATTCATAATTTGTAGACTTACTTTAGTACCCTCCTATTAACTAACCAAGCAGATTTTAATTTTTTTTTCCTAAAAGATAATTTAGTTAACTTCTGGTGAACAGGAGATACGTTTTAAATTGAATACATTTTTTTTATATTCTGAAGCTTATTGTACTAGCTAGGGCTTTTTATTTAGTTAGAGAAGTTGAACTAAGACAGAGACACTGAAACAATTATCAGTCTNTAAATTGAATACATTTTTTTTTATATTCTGAAGCTTATTGTACTAGCTAGGGCTTTTTATTTAGTTAGAGAAGTTGAACTGAGACAGAGACACTAAAACAATTATCAGTCTTGAAAATCATAAAAAAGCACTTTTTTGTTTGTTTGGTTTTTTTTGGGTCATTTGAGATTCTTAAAATGCTAATTTTGTTTATTAATGTATATTCTGGTATGAATATATGTGTATTCCTGTTTAGCATTTTCCAGCAGTCAAAAAATTGAATTGACACATTGTCCAAGTACATACTTCAGATTTATGCCAGGTACTCCCATCCCTTAGGGATGAAAGGTTAGATACATTATTGAAAGCACGAGAAGTGAACATCTGCTTGGTTCCTTGCATAGCCATGTGGACATTCAGCACAAAAAAGGATTTGTAAATATGCTGAAACTTATTTGAACCCTAATTGAGTTAAATAAAATGGAAGCATCCATGGGATCAAAGCTGTTCATCCCACTGGTGAATTAATGGCACATGAGCAGCAGGAACTGGCAACACAAGAAACTCTATGGAGAACATGTAGGTGCCCAGAGCAGCAGCTTCCTTGCTGTGATAGAGCCAAGACTTCTTTAAAGCAATGTCCTCTTGTGACCACTCTCCTTCACAAGGCAACTTAATTGCAC
>VZUA01010924.1:38680-49251 GCA_013401035.1 Horornis vulcanius | reverse complement strand
ACAGAAAATTTATTTGTTTTATTCCATTCTTATCTCTAATAGTTTATACAAACCTTTGACTTCTGTCCCACTGTACAGGTCAGGGACATCAGATACTATCTCTTTATGTGTGCGAAAATCATGACTGTTATTTTCCTATTAAATGCCTGCCTTACCATCATCTGATTAATTCCATGATGAGAAGTGAGATGACTGTTAAATCCTGCCTTTATTGGAGTGCTTAGTCCTCTGTGCACAGGCAAGTCATAAATGGAGGATTATTTTGTACCCAGGCTGTAAAATGATTGCTCTGGCAATCACAGTTTTTGTATGAGTGAATGTGCTCAAAAGCAGATATGTAAATGAAGCTTTGGCTAAGAAGTTTAAAACTTTGTCACTCAGCAAAAATGGCAAAGTTACAGCAAGGTAAATTAAGAGGTCATTTTCCTTCTGTATTTATGTATTTTTTATTGTATAGCTGGAGAGGTAGAGGACATAGATAATAGACTTACAATTAAATATGAGTTATGATACTCACCTGCATTCTTTTTTACTCATTCATATGTTGGTTTGAGTATTACAGAACTCAGGAGGTCTCCTCTGAGATAACTTCAGAATAGTACTGTTCTTGGTCAGATAATCTGTCCTGAAACAGCTGATAAATTTTCACGGCTATCAGATTATTTTTCTCCTGGCTAGCTGCACCTGATACTATAATAATACCACTGGGGGTAGTTAGCAAATAGGCTTTGGTATTGATAACTAAATACTTTCTAAATCTCAGCAGTACAATGAAATATCTGATACCTATGAAGTTTTTCCAACAGAGAGCTTTTTCTGTCCTAATGGGATGTCTTTAGAATAGAACAAATTCTCAAAGTGATTTGCAAACTTTCCCTTCTTTTCTGCAATTCTTCCTTTGGAGGATTCCATGTCCATTTTTTTAAGTTACAGCACTCTCTGTCTGATATTTACCACTATGAATTCAGTTTAACACCAATAACATAATGAAAATAATCATAATTTGCAAAAGAGGGGTAGCTCTGACCACATGTGTGCCTCTGATGCTGCACTGCTGACAGTCCTGCCTCTCCCTCAGTGTCATGGGGAGCTTGGTCAAGTGCCCACAGCGTGCTCAGGACATCAGAAAACCAATGTTTGTTAATGTGCAACCAAACAATGACCAGTGCCAGGGACTGTGAGTCTCCTGTCTCCAGTCATGCACCTTAGGTAAAGTCCATTCACCTATGAAATGGCAGAGTTAAGTCTCTCAGAATATCTCTGTGTATTCAATGACCCCCTCTATCCCTTGCTCCAACAAGACACCTCCTTAGAACAGACTTTTTCTTTGCAAGGCAGCCTGAGTCCTTCTCACAGAGAAAACCACAGGGCATTTCAGAGGAGACAGGCTGGTTAATCAAGGCTAGCTGCTTTTGGGACGAGCTTCTTGGTGCTGCGTGTTCTTCTAAGGTGATTCTGAGTCTGGGGGGAAATCATTACTACACGCTCCATCATTAACAATATTGTTTGGACTAACTGTGTCATATCTGTCTGGAACACTCAGAGAAATTGAGGGAGACTTCTGAGTAATTTGCCTCAGTTTCAGTGTGACAGAACCAATGTGATTACAGGGAAGTATTCCGCCACCCTCCAGAGTGCATGTTCCCTGCAAACTTTAGCTAAATTTTAGCTTCTCTTAGACAAATAGCTGTGAACAAGATAGCTGCTTTCTGACTAGATACAGACAGAAAAAAAATTGTTCTCAAAAAAAATAATTGCTGCTATCCATCTTCTGTATCTAGTCTTGGGAGTGGTCTGCTGCAAATGTTCTTTGAGGTAGCTGTGGGAAACACTATTTGAATCTTCCAGAACCCGATAACACGAAAAAGTATCATGACACAACTTGTGCTGGATAACATCATTTTTGGCCAAGGGATCTACTTGAATTTCTGNGGAAGAAGAATGCTCTAGGAATCATGCCTCCACTGCATGAGCAGAGCAGAAATACAGCTCAGCCAGACACAGTGGTGCAAGGCCTAGGACAAGGAATGCTGCCTCTTCATGGGATTTTGGTATCAAGAAATTTCATGTTCACTTGAAATCGCAATGCTCCCAGAGCACCTGTGCACCCAGAGCAATTTAAACTGCATTGTAAAGGTGCTCAGGGGGCAGTTACTGATGGCACAGGGGCTGGCCAGGGGAGTGACTGCACCACAGCTGTGATGCAGCCTGGCTGCCACCCCCAGACGCTCTCCCATGGTTCCTGACAGCCCCACAGCTTGGTGAAGTCAGTGGGAAGCTTCCGACTGCCTTCAGTAGGCTTCACATCGAGTACCCAGAGCAGATGTGGCTTGGGAAGAGGCTGTCCCCTGACTGACTACAGAGTGACTGTTGTCTGGTGACAACTAGAAAGATTTAAGGACTGTGAAAGAATAAGATATTTTGCTATGTTTTTGGCATAGGTTTGGGCACCATAATAACTGATACCTTTTTTACCATTTTTAGTCTGGTTTTACTAATTTGGATGGTAAGTACACTAATCTTTAGTTTAAAATGTTGCTTCCTTTTGAAGTGAAAATCTTATATAAATTATGAAATTAAATCCAAAATATTCTTCAGGCATTTCAGTATTTACTTACTTTATTTTTTAATTTCTCTAGCTAGAGGCATGCTATTGGATTTGTAGGTGTTTGAATAACTTAATTTAAAAGAGCAAAACAGACTAGACTAGATAAGAGAAACAGGCCAAATTATTCTGGTTGTGACATACGTGATACATAATGCTGCGTAATTAGATATTAAAATGGTTTCTGTACAGCAGGATGTTTTATGAAAATGGGACAAATGCTTTTTAAATGTACCACTGGAAACCAGACAGATGGTAACCTATATCCCCAAGGAGGATAGCTGAATTCCACCAAGTTTTTAATATGAATTTGAACTGTAGTGAACAGGAAAGGAGGGAATTTGTGATTATAGCCTAGCTCGCTATTAGTCAATGTTTGGCTGAATGTGCAAAGGATGCTTATATGGTGCTTAGTCTGGACAGTAATATTTTCTGGGGATTTTTTTCTTTCTTGAGTAATAGCAGAGCAGATGGTGACAAAGCAGATCTACCAATAAATCATGGAGACAGGATACTTGAAGGAAGCAAGATGATCTAGAGGAGCAAAATAGAAACTGAGGGATAATTGTAACACAAATGCAGAGTGTATTCCCAGTAATTTTATTAATGCTGGGGACAGTACTTAAAGGCTGAGCATTTTCATATAGCTTGGCTGTTAAAACTCCTATTAAAATTTTTGATCAACATCCTTTGAGAGCAAAACTTTTCAGGGCAGATTCCAAAAATAAAAAATATCTCTGCTATGTACTGAAACTCCTGGTGACCACACAATTTAGAAATGCCTGACAATCATTTTGAGACTCACTGGGTTTGTGGCTACACGGATTTAGCTCTAAAACCCTGACAGCCCAACCTGATGCACATAATAGTAATGGGAAAGACACCTACAAATACAAAAGAATAAACAGCAATCCCAGGAAGCAACATCTCAGCAGAAAAAAATTAGCCCGCTAGCAGCTGGAGGGTAGTGCTCCCTCTGCTCCCTGCTTGGGAGGCAGCACAAAGCCACATCTCTGCCAGAAACTGACACTCCTTTGTCAGCCAGAGTGCAGTGACACCCTGGGAATGGTGCTTCCTCATAATTCCCTGCTGTTTGCTCTCTTGCTGTCAAACCAGCACCCACATCAGTGGTGACAGTTCCAGTCTCTGTCAGACCTGCATTCACACTTAATATTTCACTGGAGTGTTTATAGTTCTGTTCCCCAGGTTGGAGGCTGCTGATACTGAGGGAGGCAATGGTGAGTGGTTCAAGGCCCTGGATAGCAAAGGGCCTCTTTGCCCCCCTTTCTAGCACTAAAGCGAGGCAGAACCTTGGCTTCCAAGGCATGCAATATGATGAGGAGCTGTCAATTCCCATCTTGTCAGGCTCAGGCAATGGTTTACTGTTGTATTTGGTACTTGGATAATCCAAGAGATAAACTACCCATTGATTCAACACAGAGATCTTCATATCAGGTCATTCTTGGTGCCTTTCAGGATGTGCCAGGCACAGGCAGCATCATACAGCCCTGGCAGGCAGCCAAGCCCAACTTATCCTGCAGTGATTATCAAGTGCTTGGTACCCTTGCATCCCCTTGGATCATTTGTTGTTCACTTTAAGTTAGCATTTCTTCTAATCTGCCTCATCTCAGTGACCCTCTGAGACAGTCCTACTACAAATAATGGCTGAACAAGGTGTGTTTGTGTGCTGCACAAAGGAGCATCACACAAAGGAAACTCCTTTCAGCAGATGAAGGACTAGGCAGACTAAAGGCAGAGCTATTGAACAGGAAGATTGGCATTTTTGATGCAGAATGTCATGAAAACGTCTTTCAACAGCTTGCAGAGAAAGTAATTTTCAGTCAATAATTATAAAAATAGAACTATTAAACTCAGATGAGCAGGTTTTTTTGGTATTGCAATGCCTCCCCTTTCTTTTTCTGGTCACATATTAGAATGACTTGTTGAAATGTGAAAACAGGTAGAAAAGAGAAACAAGCCATTAATGGGTAGAGCTAAAAGCATAGTATTTTGTTTGGTTTTTCAGTAGCTTGTACCCAAGTTTGAACAAAGAGAGTAGCAAAGCTTATGCCTCCTGTCTGCACATGTTCTTGTGTAGTGGCTGGAATTCAGTGTTACATTGTAGACTTTCAAGAAGAAACAGCCCGATTTCCCATGTACCCATATATACCAAACTCTATATAATCAAGGCTTGCATGCTGAGATCCATTTGGGATGTGATTGTTAATTTGTTTGTTTCTGATTATCAGCAGGACATTTATGTATTAGCTGGATACTGCAGAAGTATCATTCTTTGAATACTAGATTATGTGTAAGGAAGCAGAACTTCTGCTAAGTGACACAAACAAAATCAGTTTGATTGTAAACTATGTGGTGCAGACATATAAATAGATAAAAAATGAGCTGATTTCTGCAAGGTGCTGTGTTGGCTTTCCTTGTCCATTATCAGAGCTACTTTCTTCTCCCACAGGTTTTTTACCTCCCCCTCAGTCTGAGGTAACACCTGGACAAGAGAACCACCTTTATTTTACCTCAGGTTCCTGCTGTGGTGCCTTAACTGACAGTCCAAGCTCCAGATATCCCCGGAGGCTTATTCAGGAGAGGGGCTTTGGTAGTCACAGATTCTGTCTGTCCCATAACTTGGGGTGAATTTTTGGCTCACCAATGATACACATGAGAAGTTGCTACTTTACACAGTTTGCTAGAGCAGGAATTTTAATAGGTATGCAGGACCCAAGATGAACTCCCTTCTTTTCTCCTCCTTCTTATCAAAGAAGGGTTGAGAAGATAATGTGAAACAGAATTTACCTATGTTTCTTCAATTGTAAGAAACATTTATAAGAAATGGTGTTTGAAAAAAAGTTTAGTAACTCATATTTCTGATGCCTTACATAATGTTTCCTTCCTGACAACATTAAAAGATCATCAGAGTAAGGAGGCTGAAGTTCTTGCATCTGAAACCTTGTATGTTGGTTATCATTTAATGCTGTGAAAAACTTTGATCCTCAAGAATAATTAATTCTGTCAAAATCAATGCAGCAAGACCTATTAAATCTTGACAATTGCAAAAAAAATTACCAAACCAGGAGGTAAATGCATTGTAACATGGTGGTGCAACTTTTTCAGGTTTCAAGGGCAGAGATATCTTTGCTCTTCCTAAATTTCAATTCTTCATCAAAGTCAATATAAGGACAGAAACACACTATCTGGATCTATATTCAGTATTATCTCTTAGAGATAGCTCTTTGTGGCAAGACTCCTTCCATCTTAAAGCTAAGGAGGAAAGTCCCAGGGATTCCAGAGCTGGGAGCCCACCTGCATGGTTCACCAGAGGGGTTTGGGTGATACCTGCTCCAGCAGCAGAGAAAAAGTATCATTTAAAATGAAAATATCCTCATGCTGTTCATGAACAAGATTACTGCCTTGCTCCTTATAATAATTTCACACTGCTGTGAAACGGAGCATAAAAATTTTAAAAAGAGAGGCCATATAACTCATGAGTTTAAAAACACTCTTTTAGTTTAAGAAAATTGTTCTCTTAGTCTGAAACATAATGATGACAGAGAAGCCACTTGTGCACAAACAATTTTGCTAAATAATTAAACTTGTTTCGTCTTACTGTTAGCAGATGGAAGTGTGATAGCTTCTTTTGCTTGGAGTTAGTATTGAGGTTTGATTTGAAAGGCGTTGCTTCAGTGAATGAGGGGTACAATTACAAAATACACTCAAATATCCAATGAGAATGGTTCTTAAGGTATGATTCAGTAAGATAAAAGTGCTAATATAAAATTTTCAGTGCTATCTTGTGCACAGCTGTTATTTTTAAGGAGAAAAACCCCTTCTGGTGCTAAAGCTGTGGAAATGAGGTCCTTTTCATGTCAAGAATGATGTATGAACTGATAGCTCCTGAAAGGTGAAGACTTACTTATCAGACATCTTCCTTTAGAGTTATGGCTGGCTGAAGTAATTTGACCAATTACTTTTACTGAAGTCCTGAGTAGTCTGTGAGCTTGTTTTTGTTACCAGTGACAGTATGGCCCAATTTGATGCCCTCAGCTCAACATAACAAACTAGCTTTCCATTCCAAAGAAAATATAACCTAAAGCAAGCTGTGACTTATGTGAAACAAATGCTGGCTACAGGCCTCCCTTGGGGTCTGTAGTCATACCTCTGGCCAAATTACCTTTAAATCCACACAGGAAAACTCTGAAATTCAATTAATGACTAGGACTTACTACCAAAAAATAAATCACTAGGGCCTGCGTGGATACTGGAAAAAATATCAAACCTTCCAGAAGCACAGATTTTTTATGAAATGTTCAAATGGCTTGAGAGGTTGGGGCACCGGCTGAGCAGCTCTGCTCCATAAGAGGAGCAGAGGGAGCAGCAGCACAGAACATGCTGTTGACTTTCCTGTGATACCATATATCCTGCAATTAAGCCCACAAAATTTGTGTACCTAACTGAAAATGTGTGTTTTGTTTGCATCTGATACGGAAGCAGAAATCACTTTGCACTTTACGCAGTCCAAATCTCTTTTGTTTTCCTGTTTTCCCATTTATAGCAGCTGGGGTTCTTCTGGCCCTCAGAAAGTGGAAGGTTGGAGGGTGTTGTAGGATAAAGGTTAAGAAATAACAAACCATTATAGTTACAACTGAGTTTATTTCCTTTATTCAACATTACCAACTCTGGTTCTGAGGTCCAGTCTCAGTAACAACATAAAAAACAAGGGCATCAATCCCTGTTGTCATTTTTCACATTTGATATAAACTAAACCAAAAAAAAAGAGAAATAACATAATTTTTTGAATGTCTATANTATTTTATTTTATTTTATTTTATTTTCACGATAGTTGTCTATCCTTGTGGAACTAGGCAACTCTTATAATAGTTTATAATGCTTAGGAGAGAAAACAGCAGCCTGATTAATTATTTTAGAAGTGACACCGATAAGATACTCCAGTGCCTATTTTCCCCACCTATCTTTGACTCCTGAGCACTTCCCTAGAATCTATACATTTCTTCACAACAAGAACTGTTTTAAGCTACATGTCCAAGATCAGGGGGATGTGCACTCATCTCTGTTAAGGTTGTATAGCTTTACACAAATGTCAAAAATGTTTACTTTTGTCACTATAGTTACTAGAAGAAACTCATAATGCTAGTTGTTTAGCTTGTTTATTCTCATTATCCTGGGCTTGACAGCATGAGATCAAGATTATCTGGGTATATTTGAGATTCAGAGGACTCTTACCAATACCTGTGTAGGATTAGATGTCAGGCTGCACTTTCTTATAATGAAAATATCCAGCTGCATCTTCTGGGACTCTTGTGACTGTCTATTTAGCAACTGCAGGCACATGGATTTGCTCAAACATGGGATGCAGATTGGAGTGTGCAGCAGGGGTAATTCAAAAACTAATCTGATGAAAAGCGTTTGAACTGTGACTTTGGGTGTCCTCCAGAATTTTTTCTTTTACAGGGACACTGTGAACTTCAGCTGCAGCAGTCTTACAGAATAAAGAATAGATTTCTCATATATGCCTGTGCTCTCCAGAAATATGGTGTGGCATTTGCCAAACACACACCTCTAAGCACAAAGTGTAAGTTTATAGTTCCCATTTCTAAGTGTAAACATGCTTGAGATTCTGATTTAATAAGTACCATGGATGGATTTACACTTGTGGAAATTGGAACTGGATTCCTGCAGGGCACAAGTCTGACTTTATTGCATATAGGAATACAAATGTATTTCCAAAAATCATGTAAGCAAAGCTCTAACTCTGAAAGAATTGCAGACTATATTTTCACCCTTTAAGTTGAAGTTATACTTTTGAAAAATCTCTTGTTGTTTTATTTCATCATTCTTCTAAATATGGAGACCCAGGTTCAGATTCAAAATGGAATCTGGGATCCCAGCTGATTGCTTTCAATTCATATATTCATCCTAGCTGTAAAGGTCTGTTGGTTAAATCATGCCTTTAAAATTACTCCTCTATAATTCTGTGCCTCACTATTGAGCCTTTCCCAGTCATCTCTGTTACTCCTCTGCCCTCCAAGGATTCACAGAGGAGTGACTGACTCGCATTGAGACTAGATAAATTATTCTGTTGATGGTGCCTAGGAGGTAATAATATTCACTTGAATCCCTCAGATCTGGAAAGCCAATGAAGTCAGAAGAAGGAAATAGCAGTAAAAGCTGTGTTTTGTCAAAAAGTCAGTGAGTGTGTGACTGTGAATACCTACAAGGGGTAGTCTCTAGAAAAAGAGGTTACCATTTCTGCAGACACCTTTGACACAGACAACACCTAGGAATAATGGATGATATCTCCATTACCTAGGACTATACCTCATTCATTTTCTTTGTGACCGGAAGAATATTTATATAGCAATTTCCAGCCAGGGAAGAAGCTTTAAGAAGCTTTTAAAACTACAATTAGTCTCACCTCTGAGTTTGGGCAGTGCTATCTCTGTTGCACAGATGGAGCAACATTAACAGGGGGAAGTTGTTTATCAAATGAGCAAAACCAGCCTGTAGAGAAGGTAAAGCATAAACCCCCAAATGCCTGCCCCCTGTCCCTGCACTTTGTCCATTTTTCTGTCAAAGAGCCTTAATGAGCTTTATATATGTATAGAAATATCAATGCATAATAATCTGCCTTAGCATTCCAAGGGAGGGCTAAAAAATGTAAGAAAAAGACATAAATCATTGATTAAAATGTCAGAAGTGATGAGAATAAAAGATTGCTTCTGCCTTTGCTGAATTACATATGCAAATTTGCATACACTACAAAATGAACATCTCTAAATGAATGAATTAGAATCTCATGTCAAAATGACTGAAGCACATTTGCATACAACATTTATTAGGAGAAGATGTGCTTATTTTTGGAATAAACAGTGAGAACAAATCCCTGGAATCTGCTGAAGCAGCGTGTGCCTGCAGCTTGTCAGAGCACACAGTCTGCCCTGCCAGTGTCTGCAAGCAAATATTGTGCCCTGAAAAACCATAACTAGAAGAATAAGGAAAACATTAATGTATCCCAAACATTTACAGGAGTTTACCACATTGTTTGTAGTCTGAAAAAATTAAAGCCACTGAATTTTTCTTGATATTATTTTCTTTTCAGACAGCCAGATTAGTACTTCGGCAGGTTTAACTTCACCATTAAGACAGGAGCATCGATATTTATTTAAAGCAAACTCTATATTCTATTAGCTAAAAGACAGACAACTTTTCAGTAAGACCCATCCCAAAGGTACTGATGCAATTAAAATGTACTGGAATTGGAAAGTACAGCATACCCTACCTATATATCCAAGACCCCAAATTATCTGGCATAGAGAATTGTGAAATAAAAATCCTATCTGAAGTCTATGTTCTTAATTTGATATATTAATTCAGAACCTGGTGCTTTTCACAAGATTTCATGAAGTGCTGAATCTTCCTTGAGGTTTTATTTAATTCACAGCTTCTTTATTTGAAGCAAAGGTGAGCAGGCTCAGCATCTGCATTTTCAGCCACTAAAAAAAAAACTATTCCAAGTATAGGAAAGTCTTTTCAACTAGTTGTAGTTAAAGCACCAGGGGAGAGAGGAGAGCCTGAGGAAGCATGTCAAATCCATTCCACCCACAGACATCCCCCAAGAGACTCAGACCACCTCTTCTTCCTTTGTTGCTAGATACTTCTTAAAATAAAGAGCTTATGGAAAAACACATAAGCCACTTTTCCCTGGGCACCGTATTTGCAGTAGTGACTCTACAACTATTTCAAAAGCTTTGTGTATTCACGTGGTGGTTTAACCCCGGCCAGCAGCTCAGCCCCACGCAGCCTCCCACGCACTCTGTGGCGGGATAAGCGAGAGAATCGGAAGGGTAAAATCCCGGTACTCACCACTATGAAGGAAATTAACTCTACCCGAGCCAAAATCAGCACAATTAATCAAAACAATGGAATGTAATGAAGA
>VZUA01010919.1:79182-89205 GCA_013401035.1 Horornis vulcanius | reverse complement strand
GTATACTATGCAATGTATTGACTACCTTTTATCTGTGAATGAAAAACTTTCAAATAAAGAGAAGTATGTTTTTAACTAATCCAGTGTCTGTTTGCATTCTGTGCATTGTACAACATTTCAGAAATTTCATCATGGGGAGTGGAGGAGAAAAAAGGAGAAAGAAACCATGTGTGTGACTATTATTGTGCTGCTGACAGCAGTAATTCATCTGCTTGGGGTAGTCTGTTGTGCCTTTTGGAAACAGTCTGAAGACATATTCAAGACTAAAGCCTGACAGCAACATGTAGCTTTTCTCAGTATGAGAAGCAGAAATAAGTATCACAGAGTGAACTGCACAGGCAGGTTCCTGCACTTGGGTTCCAGCTTGACTCAGTCTTGCTGTGCAACTGAATCCTGCCTGTCCTCCCTTAGTTCCTCACCCATGGATAAGGGCTGAAAGAAGAGCAGTGTGACTGTGCCTTGGCTACAGCAATATCTGAGGTCAGTTATGCTCTTACACACGTTCATTGCCATGAGAGGTAGGAGAGTGTGTATGGTGTCCCAAGGACCAGTTTCATATCCTTGGCTGGAATTCTCACCACCTGCAAACAATGATCATCCCCAGAAAGAAACTCCTTTCCTGCCCAGGTCATGTGCTGTCACTAGACCCTAGAGGTTTAAAGCCCAGACCCAGAAGGTTTAAAAACTACAAAGGCAAATAAGGCTTTGTGTGTTTATCTTCTGCCACAGAAGGAACAGAGTAACAAAATAATTTAGATTAAGACCTTAAGACTGAGCCCAACCATTCGCCCAACACTGCCAAGCAAGTCCACCATTAAACCACATCCCTAAGTGCCACCTCTACACATCTTTTAAGTACCTCCAGCACTGGTGACACTACCAGTGACTCTCTGAGCAGCCTGATCCAATGCTTGACAGGCCTTTCAGTGAAGAATTTTTCCTGATATCCAACATAAACCTCCACCAACCTCCACCTGGCTGCAGCCTCCTGAGGCAGTTAAAGAGTGATAAGGTCCACCCCAAGCCTCCTTTTCCCCAGGCTGAGCACCCCTGGCTCCCTAAGCCGCTCCTCATAAAATTTGTGCTCCAGACCCTTCACCAGCTCCCTTGCTCTTCCAGAGCACACACAATGGACTGCTCCAGGAGAGCTGCAAGATGAGGAAAAGCAGCTCACCTCCAGCAGTCCCTTGCATGTGTTTTGTAGGAGGAGTGTTGAATATAGCCCTTCTCAGTGTACAAACATGCCCTCAAGGGACTAAAGACTGAAGCAAGGAGAAGAGAGCACTCCAAAGGGTGTTCATCTCCAGCCTAATATTTCTTTTCACAATCAATTAGCTAATCCATTATTTTCAAAGCATGACAGCTCAGGCTTTTGCTATCATTACTTGTTAAATCAAGATAAGTGCCTATTTTCTAGAGCACTGGAGAAGGCAGTTCAATAATGGGCCCCAGATAGGCAGTAGTGCTGGAGAGAGCTTCAGGGTGAGATTAGAATAATCCTCATGTATCCTCTTAGTTTACTATCCTATTAAAAATGAGGCTGGGACCAAAAGATTTTTTTTTTCTTTTAGTCTCAGAGATTAACATGCTGCAAAGAAGCTCTAAAATATTGGATATTTTTCTGCACTGCTAAAGACGATAATACAAGTTTCTGGAGAAGTATTAAAAAATAAGAAGAAAAAAGGGCGTGTGAATAAAGGAGATTGTGCCTGAACCTGAAAAGCAGCCAAGCCAGCAGCCACAGTAAAGCATTTCTTTCAAATTTCTAATGAAGACTTGGATACGAGGCCTGGGAAAAGAACATCTGGGGTTGAGTGAGGAAGGAAATGTTTGAATTCTTCACGTGTGTGGTGTTCAGTCACACTTTCCCTATTTTCTTATCTGGAAGAGCAGTGTCTTTGGAAAGGGGTTGTTGGGGCATTGTCAAAGACACGTAATGTCAATACAACACTAGATTAGTTGTTCTTGTAATCACCTGCAAAGTTGAATAAATAGTATATAATAAGCAGCCATACAGGAATAATAAGTGGCAAGAGTAAACTAGTCAGGCACAGGTAGGAGACACATGATAGATCTCACTGGAGAAATGGAAAATTAAGAGACCTTTCCACATCCAATTGACAGTCCAATTTATAAGCAGAAAATGACCTTGAATTTATTACTTCTCTGACAATGAGACTTTGAAACACCAAAGGAAAGACCTCTCTGTTTTCTTGCCAAAGTAGGCTAAAGATTTTATCTATCAGCTCAGTCCCAAAGCCTAGAGTTTTGTGCCCACTCTCATGTTTCCCCTGTAGTAGCAGCTCCAGGGCAAGGCTCAGGAGCAGCAGCAGGGAGCCAGGCACAGCTCTACAGGTAAAACTTTGGAGCTGCATCACACTTTACTCATTTAATTTCAGTAACAGGAGCTCCTGGAGCAGCAGCTGACTGGTTTACCTGGCTATTTTCCTCACTTAGATGGGCAACCCTGAAGACCAAGAACATGGCATTGCATCTGTACACAGTACAGACAGGACTTTATGACACTGACAATCATGATGCGCTCCCACAAAGTAAAAGCAAATGAGGTTTCAGAAAAAGAGGTACAAGGACCTCTTTGGAGATTAGGGCAAACTAATTTCAGCTGTAAGAAAGACCAGCATCATTCAGCACAGATAGCTTGCCAACTGAAGCCCAAATATGACCCACTCATGTCTTTTAGTATTTACATGGAGAAAGACTTGCAATGCCTACTGGTTGTTTCATCTGGCAGAAACCACAAAACAAAAAAGAAATAAAAAGGTACTTTTAGCAGGGAGAGTAATTATCCACTGAGATTTTTTTTTTCCCCAAAAATTGTTAATAAAGCCCTTCTGCATCCCAGATGTAATGCACTTGACACAGAAAACACCACAATTCAGTTTTATACAGCTTGTATGATACCTGTAGAAGTGAAGAATAGTCACAGTGCTTTACATTAAATATCTGCATTTTCCTTACTAGCTTTTAAAAAAATTAAAAAAGCAGAAGCATGTAAAGAAGAAATGCTTGAATAAAATGTTTTTGGCTCAGAGGTGGAGTTGGAGGACAGAACAGCTGAATGTCAGCAAGTTGGGAAAGCCTATTTACCCACTCTCTGATCTTGACCTTAGCTCAAAAGGGCAAGTGAAACCAAATGCTAGGGAAGGCCTTCTTGTAAATCTTTCCCAGGAAGCAAAGACTGAAGCTATTACGAGATGCTTCACAGCCCAGCTAGGGAGAAGCCTAGGGTTATGAGCCAAATTTCTTCCCTCCCAGGTGCAAGCAGTTTAAATAGGCTTGGGAGCTTGGGACACATGCCATGGTGCAGTACCAGGGAGGACAGGCCACCAGACTTGGTGGCCAAGGAGCAGAGGCAGTGCCACAGCACTTGGATGGTGCTCCAGCCTGAGGCAGCACAGCCACTTGCAGCATTGTTCATCATCCTCTGCAACAGAGGAAAACCCAAAGAAACCCAACCAGCACCAAACCATCAGGCACTGCTTGTCTTGGCTGATAGTGCTGATCAGTGTAGTGCTGCTTGGTTTTGTTAAATGAGTAAGAAAAGGTGAAAAGAACACCNGCTTGCCAACTGAAGCCCAAATATGACCCACTCATGTCTTTTAGTATTTACATGGAGAAAGACTTGCAATGCCTACTGGTTGTTTCATCTGGCAGAAACCACAAAACAAAAAAGAAATAAAAAGGTACTTTTAGCAGGGAGAGTAATTATCCACTGAGATTTTTTTTTTCCCCAAAAATTGTTAATAAAGCCCTTCTGCATCCCAGATGTAATGCACTTGACACAGAAAACACCACAATTCAGTTTTATACAGCTTGTATGATACCTGTAGAAGTGAAGAATAGTCACAGTGCTTTACATTAAATATCTGCATTTTCCTTACTAGCTTTTAAAAAAATTAAAAAAGCAGAAGCATGTAAAGAAGAAATGCTTGAATAAAATGTTTTTGGCTCAGAGGTGGAGTTGGAGGACAGAACAGCTAATGTCAGCAAGTTGGGAAAGCCTATTTACCCACTCTCTGATCTTGACCTTAGCTCAAAAGGGCAAGTGAAACCAAATGCTAGGGAAGGCCTTCTTGTAAATCTTTCCCAGGAAGCAAAGACTGAAGCTATTACGAGATGCTTCACAGCCCAGCTAGGGAGAAGCCTAGGGTTATGAGCCAAATTTCTTCCCTCCCAGGTGCAAGCAGTTTAAATAGGCTTGGGAGCTTGGGACACATGCCATGGTGCAGTACCAGGGAGGACAGGCCACCAGACTTGGTGGCCAAGGAGCAGAGGCAGTGCCACAGCACTTGGATGGTGCTCCAGCCTGAGGCAGCACAGCCACTTGCAGCATTGTTCATCATCCTCTGCAACAGAGGAAAACCCAAAGAAACCCAACCAGCACCAAACCATCAGGCACTGCTTGTCTTGGCTGATAGTGCTGATCGGTTTTGTTAAATGAGAAAGAAAAGGTGAAAAGAACACTCTCCCTCTCTCAGCCATATGTGATTTGTCATTGCTAATTTTCTATAATGAACTGCAGCAATTGGAACCAGTCTCTCTCCATTAATCCTGACGGGAAATGTTTCTTCTCTGTCTTCTCATCAAGTACCTCAAATTCCTTGAATGAGTATATGCTATAACTGTATCAAACATCCAACTCCTCCCAGTCTTGTGAACTGAAGGCAGCAGCACAGAGCAGCTCTTCCAGCCCAGTAATTCTCCCTGGTTATGACATGGGAGCAATAAAGCATCACCAACTTTATTTCCTTCTATGTGTGGGTTTTTTTATTAACCTGAATTCGAAATGTAATATTGATTGTGTTTACTACAGTGGGAAAAAAACCCCAACAAACCGAACAAAAACCCAATGAACAATGTTCTGAAAGAGAAATAAATCACCTGGTTAATGTTCTCCTGCTCTGCAGCCTTAGTTCTTGGGCTTTAGGAAGTTCTTCCCACAAGATATATTGAGGTAAGCAGAACAACCATTTAGGGATTTTTTCATTCACATCCCCCATAAATTGGTAACAGAGCCTGCTTATCTTTTGCAAGAGATACTAATACGTTTCAAGTTTTACCTTGTGCTGTTAATGGTCACTGGGTTACGGACAGTTATTTAGCTCTAGGGGTTGAATCAGTAGAAGAAAATATTCCTAATTCCTGTACACAGACTGTCTAAAGTGACCAAACTAAGCAAAGTGTCAGATGCCTTATTGTCAGGAGCTCCCAGAGTGCTTATCCTTTTCTCCAGTCAGTCCAACCCGAAGAAAAGGCTCAGGCAAACACATGTGCTTCACATTCATCCCTCTAACACCTTTAACATATGGTTTATGCATGTCCTAAGTGGTGCATTGATTTGAAAGAAAGGAGCAAACCTCATGCTGGAATTCGAGGATTTTCCCCCACTGGTGGTAGTCATCTTTTCATTTCAGCTCTACTCTTTGATCTCCCTGCACAGCATCCTGCCTCTGCCATGGGCTGGCACATCAGCTCTGGGACACGGGTGGTGGTGGCAGTGCTCACCCCTGCCCCCAGGACATGTGCACGGGCACACTGCCCCTCCTCGCACGCATCCTCCATCCCAGAGGATAAACAGAGCCCAGATGCTTTACCCTCACTCCTTTGGGTCAAAGCCTGCTGAAAGCCTGATGCTCAGGGAGGCAGGCATGCTCGTCAGGGATTGAGGATCCCTGTGGCTCAGGTCAAAGAGAGCGGTTTTCATCCAAGCCTCAAACACATCTGCTTCTTGAGAGGTTGAGGCCCACCAGGCAGAGAGCAGAGCCATTTGTCTCTAACCCCCCCCACAAAATGTCTACTGATCTTCTCCCTATCACTGCAAAAAGCACTGGCAGAACACCACCACTGTTCTGGTTACCACCACCAGACAGGCAAGAGTGTTTAGTTCCACTAGTAGAAGTAGGAGGCAAAAGGTACATTTTGGGCTGGCCAGGGCTTGGCCCAGGAGCTCCTCCAGAAGAGCTAATCTTATCACAGAATCACAGGAAGAGCTACAGGACCCTGTCCGTACCACACACACCTGAACTAGGAAGCCCAGGATCTCACAGGGGATTACCAGCTACAGTTGTACATTCACACACCTTCCTTCTCATCTTTGCAGGAGCAAAGCAAACTCATCTGCCTGGAGGTGCAATAAAAGCAAGTTCAAAAGTCAAGGATAGCCTGGATCTCCATCTGACCCTACCAAAGCTGGGCTGTGTGAGCACGGGCTTTCAGCACTGTCTATGCCTTAGCTGGGGTTGACACATCAGTCCTGGGTGATTACTGTGCAGCTCAGTTAGTGATCATTAAAGGCTTTAGAGAAAGAGGAGAGATGAACCTCTCATGCCTGGTAGGTGACTCCAAACTATCCCCAAATTAGCAATTAGAAGCGCTGCCCAGTGTTGAAAGTAGATGAAAGGTCAGAGGTTCTGGTCCCTCAGGGCTTTTAAGCAAATCAGTGATTTTGAGAATGTAAACCTGAGTCTCCAGTAAATTTTACCAATGCACTTAAAACAAAAACCTTGCATGCTGTCAAGGTTGTCCAAGGTCAGCTTTCTGGTGACTCTTGCTTCACTAATGCTAGGATAAAACCCACGTACCTCTCTGTTTTTTGTGAACCCACCACTCACCAGTCAAGAGTCAGGTCTCCTGGCCAGTCTGTGGGGACCCTCTAGGCAAGGATGCACTGAGCATAAGGCATGGGATGTTCAGACCCTTTCTTTCATGTATGTCTCTGACTTTGGACACCAGATTGGTTTTGAAAACACCTATGGTGCTTCAGTGAGGCTAAGGTAATTAAAAAGGCATCATAGTCCTCTGCAGTTAGGCAGGGCTTTGCATAACCCTGGATTGATGTAGAGGAAATAAAACCTGTGACACATCCTCCATGAAGTATTTGGCATAGGAAAAGGCAGAATCTGTGTGACTACACAGACCACAAAAGTCAGCACTAGAAGACAAGCCTTCCCTCGTGACCTGGTGACAGGATTTCAACTCAATGCTCTTGTAAATATCAGTGGGCCACTGAATGCCACTTAATTCTCGCCCAGATTGAATAAATTGCCCCACCAGCTCCCAGCCAGTGGCCAAGAAGTTACATCAGGAGTCACCAAGAGGTGGAAGAACTTTCCCCAAGCAATTTGGGGGTAAAAGTAGGACTTGACAACCTTTAATATGCCCCACATGGAAGAAGAGTGTTGCTCTGCATCTGGGAGAGAATAAGTTTCAACAGGAATCCCTAACATGGATGCATCCAGCATGCATCCCCCTCACCCAGCCTCAACTACTCCCCCAAGGACCTGATACTGATTTTCAGCTGCTCTTTCCACCTTCTGGTGTCCTCTGAAGACCTTGCCTTCCTCTTCACATTTCCCCTTGCAGATACAGACCTTCTCTAGCAGAGGACAAAGTATAAGAACTTACATGAACAGTTGTCAAAAGGAGATCTTCTCCTGCACCTAAAAATAAGCATTCCCTCCATCTCCTAGGCTAAACACTGGGTCTTGAACCAAACCCCACTTGCCCTTCCAGGCATCATTTGTGATCTGACAACTTTGAAACATAAGCAATAGCTAAATCTGAGGGATTGGGTGGAGGGGAATGAGTAGAAGATCTCCAGGGGTCCCTTCCAACCACAACCATTCTGTGATAAGAGGGGGGGAAAAAAATCCCAGAAAGCAAACTGCACTACTTTGTTGAGTTTCAGATCTGCCAAGTGTTCCCTGCCACTTCTAATCACAAGTCAAAGTAATCCTTTAAGAGGTTTTGCTGGAGGGAGCATTAAAGTGTTCAGGATCATGTGGAGCTCTCCAAGGAGAGTCACAAAGTGATACCAGGAAAAAAATGCAGGCAAGAGGCACACCACTGACACAGCTCCAACATTCTGCTATTAAAATACTGGAGAAACCCGAGATTAGACAGACACTGACACAGGTTTCTTGTAATCGCAACCAGCAAGTGCATTTCACTTCCGAATTGCATCTTTACGAGTGGAACTGACCCAAACATAAGGTTTTAGCCCAAGTAACAATTTAAAATCTACTTTTGGAGTTACAGCCGAGCTGCTTAAGGGAAGCTTGACCTAAGGCAACAAGAAGACAGAGTTCCAGTGTCTGCAACCACATCCCTACAGCATCTGAACTCTGCTTAGGATCTTCATGTGCCTTTACCCTTTGAAACTGGTATAGAATGGCCCTCTCTAAGTTCATCTCTTTTGTGCTCATAAAATAACAGGAATAATGACATTTGACACAGAAACTCTGCACCAGAAGATAGGCATTGCAGCAAAAAAGTAGAAGCCTGGATCTTCTGCTCAGGGACTTCAGCATTTCAAGGTAGCAGCAATGACATAATTGGATTCACAAAAAAAATATTCTACCTTAGGTTGTTTTTTTTTAGTTTAATGTTTCATCCAAAGCAATGCTGTGAATGTTTTCCCCCCAGCCAAAACCTTCTCGCAAGTTCATTGACCAAGGTAAAAACCTATGTCCAAGTGTGGAGAGAATCCAAAAAACAATGGCTCCACACCATTTGCCTGCTCTGCACAGGGACCTCCTGCTCAAAGGGTTTCCTTCACCCACTGCTCATTTTTATTCTGCACCCCGCATTGGAGGCACCTTTCTCACTACCTTCTTAGCCTTTCTCCTAGTTGATAAAATGAGTAGTATGCACTTGCCAAGAAGCAGCCCAGTCCAAGGCAGCAGAGAAACCCTCCATGCCACCCACTCAGGGGCAGGAGTAAGGAATTTGCCATTCCCACCACCGTGTCTCACCAACTTCACACTGAGAGGGGGAGGGACTGTCTCACCAATGACCCACCAAAATCAAGAGAAGTGAAAGAAGTTATTAGGAAACCTCAGTTCATTGGCAGATATACCACATTTCATGCAGCAGTCAGGGAAGAGATTGTCTAGAAAAGGGCAGGATAATCAGAACTGGTTGGCAGACTGCAATTCCTTTGTAGGGCACAATATCCAATCCACAGGTCCATTTCCCACTTCCCTACTTCACGGCCCTTTGATACTATTAATTCCTATCTGCATATAAAAGACCCTGTTTTCATCATGACATGGGCTAATTAACTGATTCTGACACAGTAATTAGATGGTAAAAGTAGGTCTACTTTTTCTTAGCATAAATGCTGTAGTTCTCATGCCAGGGAAGTTTCTGAGTGTGGTTGGACAGCCTCGTTGCACTGCACTGCTCCATGATGCCAAAGGCTGTGCACAAAGTGACAGGATGCTCTGCATCAGCAGATGCAAAGGGACACAGTAGGACTAGGGAAAAGTCCACATCTGCCCCAGAACTCACTCCACCAGTGAATCTCTAATATCCTATTGAGCCAAGTCTGACTTCAAGACATCAAACATGTTTTGCATGAAAGCTCTGGCACATTCATATCTGTGTCAGATGATGCTTAGCCAGTTTTAAAGTAGCTCTGTGATTCTAGAAGCCTGTTTTGACCATAGCCATGTCACAGCAAGTGGTGCCAAACAGTCTGCAGAGAAGGAATAACAGCTCTATTGAGCCCCTCTGAACCAGGGAACAGGATGCACATCCGCAGGAGTGCTGGCAAAGAGGCATTTCACATGCCATTTTGAACCACAGATATCAACTTACTCTGCAAATGTGACTGAGTTTTAAATCTCAACTGCTCTACACAACATGATATTTCTCCTCACCTTCCCCCCACCATTCCCCACCCTCAGGGCCATATTTTCCTCCTCTCTATTTGAAGCTTGCAGACTTCTAATGAAGTTTTAGTAACCCTCTTGACTCTCTTGTGAGCAGCAGATGAATAATATTGAGGAACAAACAGTGTCTTCTACCCAGAGCAGATGCACTATGTGGCTGAGACAAAGAGAGCATTCTATTTATTTTTATTTCTAAATTTTGTTAGGATAAGGAACACTGACTTTCCTGGAGCAAGCCAAAGACAGCTCTCCCTCTCTAACACCCATCAGTCCTCAAGCTCCGAACTATCTCCAGCCGTGGTTGTGGTAAGTCAAGGATGGCAGGGCT